>PVJO010010040.1:0-66244 GCA_004026905.1 Hystrix cristata
AAAGAAAGAAAAAAGTCGGGGTTGTGCCTCATTCCAAAAGTCTTTAGGCTCAACCCCCAGTTCTGCAAAAACAAACAAACGAACAAACCATGGCAACTACCAGATAATCCTTCCTATTCTTGCTCTCACGCTCATGCTTGTGCATAAGTTTGCAACTTAGTCATTTGAAGCTTCCCTTTGAAACTATGTATTAAGAAGTAGAAAGCAAAAATGCAGGAGCCTCTGGAAATTTTCCTAGGAGCAATGAGAAGGCTCTGACGAGACCCAGTGCCACCAGGGCCCAGTTCAGAATTGGTCCTCTAGCCTTTCCACAGATTCTCTGAGTACTTGTATGGGGTGCGATCGAAAAATACAGTGAATATTTAAATAATTTAGATAATATATTAGAGTCAAAAACACCTTCCTCTCAAAAATGCTCCCCTGCACTTAGGATACACTTAGTCCATCGTTCTTGCCATTTTCTGAAGAAGTCCTAGAAGTCCTCTTTCATGTCTTCAGTTGCATTCTGGGGATGACTTGATGTTTCAAATCGATTCAAAACATTTACTGTTCACAATCATTTTGCCTTTGGAGAAGAGCTGGAAATCACAGTGTGCCACATCTAGTGAATAAGGTAGATGAGGGCACACAATAATATTTTTACAAGCTTATCCTTCCTTTGGACAGTACTGAACGGCAGCTTTCCCCATCTTTTCAATCGTACCTCATAAAGACACGAGAAAGAACTTCCAAAACTGCTTCAGAAAGTGGAAAGGACAGAATAAGTGTTTTTGAAAGAGAAGTATATTGAGGGGAATTTATGGCAATGCATATTTTACTGTCATTTTTAAAAAATTTAAACGTTCACTGTATGTTTTGATCATAGTTGGTACATTTACCTAGTATACTTTTTGATTTTTACTTAAATTGGTCATAATTATTCTTTGTTCATTGCAATGAAGACCATGTGCAATAGAACACTCTTCCTTCCAGTTCAAAAACAACACTGAAATGATTTAAATAAGGAGTTGTTGGTGTTGAGAATTATAAGGCCTCTGGGTTGTCTCTCGGATGCCTTCTGTGGGCAGGATGCTAGTTAGCCTCTCAGTGTTTGGGAAAGTGGCAAGAAGGCAGGGACACATCAGCAAGACTATATGTTGAGGCCTGTACTGACAGAGCCCCCAACTTGTTTGATCTTAACCTTTCCTGCTGCAACAGAGTTTTTGCACTTGAACTTACAGTGCAGTTTTTAATATGACAAGTCTTAAATTCACAAAGAGAAAAAGTGAATTCGCATGATTAGAAGAACACAAAATAGGTCAACTACTAAAAGAAATGAATCCTCTGATGGTTCTTCAAGAGTTAAGCAAAGAAGCCTGTATTTTTTTAATAGAGACACCCCTACAAATCTAAACAGGGTAACAGTACTGTGTCAGCATTTTGGGAGGTGAGGCCTAGCCATATTTATTTTTTTTATATTGAATTCTAAGGGTTATTTAGATATTTATTCCTACTGATGATCCAGTATTTTAAAGAGAATAGAAACAGAACAAACCTGCTTTAGAAAATATCAAAAGGCCATATGCTGATATTTGTCTATACAAATAGAACTAATGTGTCCAACTTTTTTCATGCCAGGTAGTATTAACTCTCTCATTTTTATCTGAATTTCTCCTTTCATTTGTCCCTAGTTTTGTCACCCAATAATTGCCACAGATTGTATGTATTTGTGATCTATATGTCATTTATTTTCACCTGTATCATTAGTGTTTTCTCAAAGACAATGCACCTGTACTACCAAAAAAAACCCAAAAAACTCTGCTTCCATACTTTTCTTGATTTACCGCACTGCCCTCAGTACTCTCCATGCATTCCCAACCACAAAATAGGATTATAGAATCAACATGCTAAGAAGATCAAAAATCAATATTCCATGACCTCATAATAGTTGGCAGAATAACACTGTAGTGTTTAGTGCTCAAATAATCATGTATAATGTTTGAAATGTCTTTGTACTCATACAGAAAAAAAAGATTTAAAAATGATGAAAACGCATTTTTAGAATGAATATGATCACGTTCTTTCATTACCATACATACATTTATTACCTGTGAATGCTAATAAACCTGTACATTTTCTAACAATATGAATAATATTCTGTCACTGTCTGGACAACATAACTTACTATTTAAATTTTCAACTAGTGAGTACATAGGTATGCAATCAGAGAAGTATGAGAGAAACAAATAACTCGAGCGTTAATTAAGAAATTAATTGAATTACAAGCATCATAGAAGCATTCAATTATCATGCTACAGTTACCACATTAATCTTAACCATGACCCCACATAACCCAAAGTTACTCTTTTTTATTCAGGAAAAGACTGACACGGATTTACCTTGTAAAGTCTCATAATCAATACATTTAGAAGGAGCAACAAGCTTCTGATCAATGAAATACATTTGATTGCACCATGGTTGTTTTGCTGTTCTCATCTGGTTCTTAAGCCTAGCTTTGTCTGCCATATTTGTATTTTTGATCCCCTCCCTCTTCTGAGCTCCATGTGAGCACCTATTATAGATTTCTCTGCTACCCGGACAGCGCTCTGTGACCTTGCGAAAACCAATTCTGACACTGTGTTGACCCTAACATCTATCTCTCTGGAGCCTGGGGAGACGGAATACCACATTCTGCTGTCTATTATGGTAACTGACATCTTTGAGACTATCACTATAAATCATATTGCCCATTGTTGCAAAGATTGCATTACAAAAAATCTTTTACATCTATTCGTTTACATTTTTAGTAGATGTAAAAATTTGTTATTTATATATACTCATCGGTTATTTTTACCCCACCAGGTTTAAAATAGGTTGGATTTCTTCATAGCGTTCGCCATCATGAAAAGAATTAAATTATGTTTTTATCAGAATATGAAATTATTGAAATATACAAATCTCCAACCAAAAAAGAACCTTTAACTATAGTGATAATGTTATTCCCCATTGTCCTGCATGGTAGCCACTGACACATGTAATTACTGAGCACTTTAAAAAGTGAGTAGTATGACTGAAGAACTGAATTCTTCATTTCACTTAATTTTCACTAATTTAAATTTAATTTTAAAAATCCATATGTGGTCGGTGGCTATACTACTGAACCATTAGATTTTAGACTGACTTCTTTCAGGACTTGTACCTCTTTTTTGTCTCTGGATTGTGCCTGGTACACATAGTAAAAATGTTCCATTAATAATGTTTATTAAATTAAGGAGTGAATTAGAACTGTGCACTATGAGATTAGCTTTTAACTTCTAGAAAAACTGAAATAATAAGCGAATGGAAACTAGGACAGAGCATTAAGCTCAGAGGAGTGTGTTCAGTAAGTAATAACCTCATGTATATTGTAGAGCAGCATCTTGTGTTGATTCTGAATATGTCCTTTTCACTCTGCAATGCAAACTGGGAAATCTGAACACAGGATGAACTCTGAAAACTAGACAATAGCACTTCAACTTTGAATTTGAAAGAATGTGAATTCAGGAGCTGCTGATCCAAGAAGACAATGCCAAATTGTTTGGCTCAGTTGACCAGCATCTTGAGATTCACCCAGGAAAATCATTCAAAGGAGAAGAAACTCACAGAAGCAGGTGCTACATTTTTCAGAGAACTGACAAGAGATAATATCTCATTTGGAAGACTGCTGGTCTTCCCAAGAAAATTGTATGGTAGTTCAGTCCCTACTCAAGAACATTTTTCAGCACCCTGACACTACCATTAATTCTTAGTTTATCACCTGTCTTCTGTCTTTCATGTGATAAAAATGATTGTAGAAATTATTCGTTACCACCTAAAGATTTCATTTTTTTCTCTCTACAAAACAGGTGAGTTCAATTTTAATTTGCAAGCATTGACTTTTCTTCATAAAATCTTAAAAAGAAATAAAAGAACTTTAAGGAAATTAACAATTCTACATAAATGTAATGTGCTAGTAATTACGATTATTTAAAAGTTCAATTTTCTTTTATTAAATGGGTGATATCATTGACCCTGGTGTAGTTGCCTCAGACTTGATCCAGGATCATTAGCATTTAACAAAAGGCCTCATTGCTCAGGAAAAATCTCCTAAAAGTTTAAAGAAATTGTTTCTTAAGCCAATTAGTGGACAGGATCCTTGATTGAATCTTAATCTGCATGAAATTAAACACGTCCTAGGTTAAATCATGATTCTAACAAGGACATGCTCTTTGCACAGTAGATTACTGACATTTAAAATGTCCTATTGTATTCAAAATAATTTAATGCAAAGTACAAACTCTATCCCCTAGGTAGAATTCAACATGCTTATGACTCTGGCAGAATCTGTGAGAACCAAAGCATGTCACTAAATCTCTTCCTGCCTTAGTTTGCACTGATTAAGCTATAGGATGTCATGAGTCAGTGTCTCTGTATTAGTTTGCTAAAGCTGCCATGACAAATACCAGACCTGCTGGCATAAACAACAGAAACTCATTTTCTCACAGTTAGGGAGGCCAACAGTCCAAGATTTGGCCTCCCTAGAACAACACGTTGGCAGGTTTGGTTTCCCCTAGGCTCTTCGTCTTTGGCATGCAGATGGCTACCTTCTCGGTGTGTCCTGATAGGGTCTTTCCTCTGTGTGTACACAGCCCTGTTACCTCTTTGTGTGTTTAAAATTCCTGTTCTTATAGGGGCACTACTCAGATTGAATTGAGAGTCACTCACACAGCCTCATTTTAAATCAATCATCCCTTTAAAGGGTCTATCTCTAAATACAGCTATATTCTGAATAGGTGGAGGCACTAGGGGCTAGAGTTTTTATATATGAATTGTAACAAGTCAGAATTCAGTCATTCACAATAACTCTTATTCTCTCCCAGAGTTTTATGAAACCATATTATAATTACTTTGGGCCGGTCATCTAGTAACTGTTGATGTAGACGTGATTGATCTAACCACGTATCCTCAAGACTTATTATTTTATTATCATTGGTGATACTGCCTAAACTTACATGATTTTCTGGATTTAGTCTCTTAGTTGTATTGAAAGAGAGATTCTAGCTATATAAGTCCAGTAATCCTCTTCCAGAGAAGACCTGAAGCACAATAACGAACATTTATAGGATACTAACTATATTTCAGATACTCTGTGAAGAATTGCAGATATTACCTTTCACAAGAACCGATGAGGTAGATGCCACTATGATCCTTATACAGGAGTGAAAAAGAAAGTCCTACTTTACCAAGTGACAGACTGGGGCTTAAATGTTGGCAGTCTGGATCAAGAGTGCAAATGACACTGTACAGCCTGACATCCCTGGTGATGTCATAATCCCATCACTCTTTAGCTAGTTGTCCTTGAACTTTAATTTTGTGGCATCTCCCAGTAACAGTGCTTATTTTGCAGAGTTGCTGTGAAAGTGAATTCGAATACATAAGAGACTCTGAAAATTTTAAAAGATTATACAATTCTTGTTATTGTTACTATTTCATAATCACTTCCCAATATTTGGTTTTACAGGTGAGCCAGCAGGTGGTGACATTCTCACTGGGAGACCTGAAGATCTGTTCAGTATCATCACTGTCAGATGAGCCATTAATTCAGTATTTAAGTGCCCTCTCCATTTTACTAAAAGAGCTAAGACTATAGCAGGAGATTCAAATAGATAGACACAATTATACAACGTGATTATTACCACATTAGAGCTTTTTGTACAATACATACTATAGGAGCAATTCATTTTTGTTAGGGAATGGAACATTAGGAATGAGATATCATAGACGATATTAGGAAAGATATCATGGAGCAGCTGATATTTGTAGGATGAGATAGGTATGCCAAAGTAGAAAAGAGTGAATGAGTCAATCATATTGGAATCACTACCTGCAGCATTAAAAGGCAAAGCTACACATGGAAGTGCGAGCATCACAAGCCTGCATAGGAACAGGTCTTCTGGGAGAACTCCAGATGTCTAACATTGAAACAATGGTAGTTATCTACTAGTATTAATGCCATACTACTGAAAAGAAATATTGCACCATAGGAATCGGCAAATCACAAGGGCTCTGCTCACTGCTCTTTGTTCTAAAAGATATTCTAATGTTGATATTTGGAAAACTTGCAAAATACAGAAGAATAGACCCCAAAATGCCAATTAAGATATTATTTATATAAGGCAAATAAACAGTTGAGAATTCTTGGGTTAAATCAATGAAAATTGAAAATGGAGAAAAATGAATGGATTTAGAGGCATTCAGAAGTAAAATTCATGGAAAATGGTGCTTGACTGGATGAGGAAGAGGAAAAGAAAAGGGAAATTATTAAGTTGAAACACATGAAATTTGGCTTTGTATGCCTGAAATGATAAAGAGTTGGCAGTAAGGTTTACTCTTATAACAACTAGATTTCTAGCTTTCAGATTAAGTGATTGGATGATCTGTTAATTGAACGAATATACAGAAGAAAAGAGTAAAGTTTGAGGATTGATAGAAGTGACATGAACATTAACCCAGCAGGACCTGAAGGGCCTAAAAATATTCACGCCCACAAAGAGGCACTAAGAGAAAGGCACCTTAGCAACATGGATGGTAGATGACGCTACAGAAGTTAATGAGTTCACCCAAGTAGAGTGTGAAGAAAAATAATGGGAAAGACCTAAGAATGAAACCATGTGTTTGTGTACAAGTATGGAGCGAAAAATGTTTAAGACATAAATATGACAAAAGACTGATTTATGATATAGGTAGAGTAGTCATGGATAATACCTTTCAATCCAAAAGGTAAGAAATGTAGATTAGTCTGAATGGCTAAGGGGTGAGAAGAGACATCTAGATTTGAAAACCAAGATGCCTACACTGATCTTTTCTGAAGCAGAAGCAATCTGCTATGGGTGGAGGAGTGAATTAAAGACTTAGAAATAAACACAGTTTAAAAACAAAACTCGTTATCGATGTCTTAAAGAGAAGACAGGACAAAATAGGGTAGGGTCACAGAGAGAGATAATACAGAAGGAAGGTTTGACTTTTTTCTTGTGCTATTTTTTAGAAGATGGGGAAGAATAATATTTGTTTAACAGCCAATAGGGAAGACCTAGTGATGAGAGGATGAATAAAGACTTGAGAGGAGAGAGTGTACAGACCTAGTCACAGTGGCATCAGTGTTGAATACATGTCCCACACATTTCCCTCCACCAAAAAGGGAGGGAGTGGACCACAAATGTTACCCCAAACGGGTGCATAACAAAATACAATGTATTTTTATAGCAGAAAAATATGTACGCATGGTGGCTGTACATTCGCATATCCTTGAGAGGTGTACTTAAGTAGACCAAGAGATTATACATAACAAGCTTCTACTTTATGTATCACTTAAAGAGAGAATTACATTTTAAAATTTGATTATTTCTTTCCTATAACTTACACTCCTAGATAGATGCATTCTGTTTTCTTTTTTTTTTTCCCTCTTACTATCTTAAGTCCAGTGAAATGTGACTGAGATGAAATGAAATCTGTTAAGGAAAAGTAAGTGGAAGAGTTTATATTTTTAAACTCATATTTGAATATGATTTTTCACAGTCAGGATATATGCTCCCAAAAGGTTGACAGAATATTTTATCTTTAAAATTATTAGATCAAATATTGAAGGAAAGCTGATAGTTCCTAAATATTATACAATATTATCTAAAATGAATAAAAATTGCATGAACCTTCGAGTTTTCATCCATTTAAGATGACCTTCAGAAATTACTTCTGCACGAATAAAACTAAACATTCAAGGATGATGCATGTGCAGTGCATTAAAGTTAGAAGTGTTTACACGACGCGCACTGCAAAAGATAAATTGGCAGATCTGCCAAAGCACCACTATGCTAAAATCGTATCTATGACTTTTTTCATTTCACCTAAGCAAAAAGCAATGAAATATCTGTGTTAAAAGAATCTTTAAGTGCTACAGCTCATGATTTCAGTGTCCTGAGGAAAGAGAAGAAAGTAATGGTAGCACTAGTATAAATGCCTGGGTCAAAAGGGAGCCTCGTAGTAAATGACTTGAAGCCTGCTGAGGCCTGTTTAAGACCTGGAGTTTCTAATTCCACTGATTAGTCTTGGGGTGATTCCCATCATCAGGACCCAGAGGGAGGAGCACTTGCTCCTTGAGGGGCTTTAACACCTTGAAAAATCTAATAATGCAAGTCTTTAGGAGTCAAGTCTAAATGAATGGGGATTTAAAAAAAATCTTACATAGACCCCTCTCATAGTTTGTTTTTATTCTGCAACTCAGATTTGCTCTCTCTTTCTCTCTCCATCCACTCTTTCTCAAAGAGGTATTAATTCTGTCTATCAAGACAAATTCGTCTCCTTAGTATCCCAAATACATTTCTATTGTGTTTTCTAGGCCCTTGATATATTCACTATATAAAATCGTTCTTATAACTTCATTTTTTTTTTCCTCTTGCAAGTACAAATTCTCGGTCTACTTAAATTTCAGGTCTACTTTTTATTAAATAAAATTAAAACACAACAAAAACAAACCAACAACATCATTCCTAGACCTTGTCATTGTCACAAGAAACGTCTGTTCTCTTTACATTTTGAAATAAAAGAAGTCATCCTGGATTAAAATAATATATATTTGTTATTTTCTCTCATGATTCTTTGGATTAATTAGGTCCTGGTGGGAATTTTTCATTCAGGATCTGTCATTTAGTTTTTGTTGCTTATTTTGTTTGGTTTTTGTAATTTTTTTTTTTTCAGATGTTTGCTGGGGCTCTTGTCCTGAGAAGTAACCTCCGTACAGATTTCCGATCTGATAGCTCTCTCTTTCTGGAGGCTTTTCTGTGGTGATCCTGGATTTTGTCACAAGTGGCTGCCTCAGTGTAACTGAACATTTTAAATAGTGCCTGGCTTTCTTCAGGGCAAACATTCTGAGAGAGAAGAAGTGGAAATCACCAGGATCCATCTCACACTAGGAAAAATGTCAAAGAATCTGTGGCCATCTTTAATCTTTCACAAATGTCTTGTTACTTTCTTTTGCTGCAATCATTCTGGTTATAATCCCAGACTTTTGCCACTGTCCACATTCTTCCTATTCATGGTGTCATTTGCATACATGGTCAACGTGCACTGAGAGCCTGTAAGCTGCTAGGTAATATACCAAGTGCTTTTTGAATGTTGTCTCAACGAAAATGTACATGGTACATATTGCTATTATTATTATTTCTACATTGAGGATGACCGAAGAGCTTTAGAGATTTTGAGTTTCTTGCTTATGGACACAGTCTTAATCAGCTCGGAGTGCTGTGACCATTAATCCTGATATGTCTACTTGACTGGTGTAAGGGAGGCCTAGCAGATGCGTAAAACACAGCTCTGGACGTGTCTGTGGAGTGTTTTCAGAGATGACTGGCACGAAGGCCTTCAGACGGAGTGGGGAAGCCTGACCCCAGCTGTGGGAAGTACCACTACAGGCTTGCAGCTTGGATGGAATAAAAGAAAAAGGATATTGGTGCATTTTGAGGGGCTGCATTCTGATCGAGTGGGTATGTCTTTTGCTGTTATTTGAGGTCATCAGTGTCCAGTTTCTTTAGTCTTTTAACAGAGTCTCACACCACTGACTCCCAAGGAATTTCCAGATCTTCATCTCAGACTCGCCTTGGATCCTTGATTCCTCTTTTCTGCGGTTTCCAACTTCTTAGATTGACAAGTACCAGATTCTCTGGTTCTCCAGTGAGATGATAGCCACTGGGGACTCTCGTACTGCTGATCTTTTCTGAGTGTAAAGCCTACCCAATACACCTGTTTTGCACATATACATATATATATATATGGTTCAAAGCTTTTGTGAGACGATTGCCTATTTGCTGTCAGTCTTGTAGAGTCTCCTTTTGGATATGGTTCTTTACAGTTCCTCAGGCCAAGGGATTCAAATGGGATTCACTCAACCTCCAGCATCAATTATTGATATCTGACTAGAACTGAGCCGTTGAGAATCATATTCTGCTTTCTTGTCTGAAGCATATGGAAAAGATGTTCCACTTTGGTGGAAATTTTCAAGCCTCTGGGATAATGTAATTCTGGAGGCGACAGGAAACATCTCTATTGCACATATATAGAACCTGCCTGAAGATGAAGCTCGTAAGAGGAAAGTAGATCTGAGAAATATTAAGAGACAGACTGCCGTAATTCAAATGTATGAACCAATAAATTTCCATTTTTGTCTAAGCAGGTTTGAGTTGGTTTTCTGTCACTTGCAATCTACATCGTGCTGACTGATGCCTCATATATTTGACTTTTGTTATCTTACCCAATTTTTTGTGACTCTACCCCGTAATATCTTCTCCTGTGTATTGTCACTACTGCCACCTAACTCAAAACCTTATCATCTGTCATCCAGAGTAAACACTCATTCACTTGTAAAACAATTACAGTTTTTATTTTGTCAAACTTCCATGCTTGTCATTCATGGCTACTCACAGTCTGTATTTATCTGTGAAGGCTTTCTGTCAATCTACTATTTCATATAGCAGAGTCCAGTGCTTAATAGAAGACTCTAGAAGAAGACTCCTGATTTCAAATCTTGCATATGCCACTTTTTAGCTATGTAAATATGTCAAGTTCCTTAACCTCCCCATGCAACAGTGTCTCCATCCACAAAATGAAGATGATACTAGCAGTCGTCTCAGAATGTTATTATAGGATTGAAGCAATCAATGCCAGTAAAGTGCAATAAGCATGTCTGGCAATAAGTGCTGATTAATGAAAATAAAATGCATGAGTTCTGGGTTTTTATTTTATCTTATTTTTTATAACACTTGTGCTTCACACATTTTGATGCATGGGAGGCCCTTTAGAGGTTTTCTGAATGAATGAGTGAGTGAATTAATGAAGCCTCAGCTTCTCTCTGCTCCCCAAGCAATCAAGCCTCCTTTCTCGCTAAGGAAGTTTGCATTCATGTTTCTACTTCTGTGTCTTTAAGCATACTATATCTTTGGCCTAGAAATTTCTTTCTTTCTGCTATAAATATAAAACACTCTCCATACTTGAATGTTTTTTCAAACATTGCCTTCTTAAGGCAATTGTCTTAGATTCCAAAACTAATTGTAACCCTCCTCAGGCTCTCCCCTGCACAAAACCTCACTCTGAGTTATTCAGACTTCACTAACGCCATGTGTTTGTCCCTTCTCTGCATTAGACTTACTTACATATTTGTATTATATTCTTTGTAAAGGATAAAGATTAGAGCAGGCAGAAGAAAGATTCTCCTTGCAGAAAATCCTGAAGCACCTAACACAGGATCTTACGAGAAGTAGACATTCAGTACTTACTTTTTAGTTACTATATCTGACTATCAAGCATACATAATGAGATTTCTTGCTGGTAAGAATAAAGAGAAATATGCAATATTTCTAAAGAAAAAAATGAAATATGCAAAGCTCTAGTTTGACTATAAAAAAGAAATGTTACAATATTAATGAAATAAATAAGCCAAAGACTTTAGCTTTTTTTTTTTTTTCCCAAAGACTTTAGCTTTAACTGCACCAGATCATACACCACTCAGACCAGCAGCTGCAAACTAGACCTTATCCACTTACAATGAAGAAAACATATGTTAAGTATATTAAAAATATAAGAAAGTCAAATAAAAACTCACTTTGAAGAAATGACTAATACAATCAAAATATAACTGATATATGTCAGGCAAAAATGTGGACAATAACTGATGAAATGGGCATAGTTTGTTGCTAAGTAGGACCTACCCATCTGGAAACAGACTCAGAAAGAATTATCTTGAAATGTCCGCACAGGGATCATTATCTCATGTTCTGAATTACGGACCTGTCACAATGTTGAGACTATAAACCCAATTCTGTAGTTGGAGGCAAAATGTACCATGTAGATCTAAGAACCAAGCAATAAGAAGTTGTTTAGGGCCATTAAAACATTAGGAGACTCTCTTATGTTACAATTAAAGTCTTTTGTTTTTATATTTATGGCTCAAGTTTAAATGCTTGGTGAAATCTCGCTTGTATATGCACATATTAGTTGTATTAGTAGCCAGTTAATGATTAGAAAATAATAAATAGGCGAGGACAGTGTGCAAAAGGTAATACTGTCAGCTCACCAAGATTCTTTGACTACTTATAGAACTTCACAGACTGAAGTATGCGTTTTCAATAGCGAATGATAGCTCAGATACTTAGTTTCTATCTATGGTAATCCTACAATGAAAACAATGAAGAAAACACAACTATCTAGAATTGTCCCTCTGTATTGAAAATCTTTTAAAAACAATGAAGTTCCTACAAAGATAAATTATATATATAAATGTATATATAATAGCTTAACAGATTTTATGTCCCCTTTCTCTCTTAGCCCTCCTGTCTTGTCTCTTCCCAACCCTAGATCCCCTCCCCACCCCTACAAAGTCTACCTCTTTGTTTTCTATCATTTGTCTTTTGGTGGTGGGAGGGTTTGCTGGGGATCAAACTCAGGGCCTTGTGCTTGCCAGGCAAGTGCTGTACCACCTGAATTAAATCCCCAACCCCTATCATTTATCTTTTATCTTGCTCTTAAAATTATTTTTTATTTTGGGTTTCTCATATAAGAGAAACCATCAGGGGTTGGGGATTTAACTTAGTGACAGAGCACTTGCTTAGCAAGCATGAGACACTGTGTTTGATCCCCAGCACCAAAAAAAAAAAAAAAAAAGAGAGAGAGAGAGAAAGAAACCATGAGATATTTAACCTATGTCTGATTTATTTCACTTAGCACTATGATCTCAATGTGCAATCATTTTCCTACAAATGATTCAAATTTACAAAGCTAAATATAAATTGTAAAATCACTAGAAAGTTTTAAGTAAAATTATTAATGAAAGAATAAATATAGAGCCTCTGAAATGTACTTTTGCCATGAATAAATTAGTCTGCTAGGACTTCCACCTTAATGATCATTTTTAAACTTAAATACTTCTTTAAAGAACTTGTAAAAATTTATTTATTTATTTATTTTTGAGACAGGGCCTTGCCTCGCTATGTAGTTGAGGCACTGGGTTCAAACTCAAGGAAATCCTCCTGTTTCAGCCTCCTAAATGCTGGGATTACAGATGTGCACCACCACCCATGGCTCCTGTTTTTCAACAGTCACATCCTGAGGCACACAGGATTAGAGGTGCAATATGAGGATCTGTGGGGGCATACAATTGAGTTCATGATAACAACATATTTTTTTTCTTCTATTTTATTGGTGAAAATTTCCTTCTTTATAATGCTCCCTAGACATCAGTCAATTGGAAAGACAATTCCATGCATTGTTTTAAAGAGTCCAACCTTACTATGTATCCATTCACAATAGTCATGTAGATATAGGAATGCAGTAGCAAAAGGAAATGGCCACATAAGTCTAACTAGAGATATAACTTAAAGTTTATACTCCATACTGTACTACAAATGAACGAACACTAAAATCGTTCTACACATCACTAGGCAAAATAATATGGTACTTAGAGTGGTAATGCAGATTAGTTATAGTCAAGCTGTAAAATGTCAGAATGTGCCCTTAATGATCTTGCTTTCTCATTCATAAATCCATTTTGGACAGGGCATTAAGGCTTTCATAGTTGACCATTTGCCTTCCTACCAAAACATTTATGCTTCCCACTCATTCATTACTCAAGGGTGCAAGTAGGCCTAGCTCCTCTGATAGATGTGGCCATATCTATCAAAATTAAGCTGACACAGAAATACTACTCCTAGAATTGTTCCCACTTGTCCTTGAGTAAAATGATGCAACTACAGAGCATTTTTTCCAGCACTGTTCGTAATAGCAAAAAAAAAAAAAAAAAAAAAAAAAAAATTGAAATGACCTAACAGCGCATCAGTAGGAGTTAGTGAAATGTATGTTATGACCATACACCAGAATATTACAC
Organism: Hystrix cristata; assembly: GCA_004026905.1. Taxonomy (NCBI): domain Eukaryota; kingdom Metazoa; phylum Chordata; class Mammalia; order Rodentia; family Hystricidae; genus Hystrix; species Hystrix cristata. Next base: position 13,922 of record PVJO010010040.1, read on the forward strand.
AGCTGAGAGAAAGAATTTATTTTTGTACTGATAGCCAAATTTTCCAAATGTTCACTTCTACATGAAAGTAAGGAGCAGAGGATTTTATATCTGAGAATAAGAATATGTATCTCTAATTGTATTTACATTTTAAGGCTCTGGAAGAACATAGCAAGACACCAACAAAGAGACAACCTACATAAGAGGGAAGACTGGAAAGAGTGGGGATAAAATTTCTCACCAAACTCTTTTGTATTTTTTCATTTTGAACCACTGGAATATATTACTTCCTCAGGGAAGGAAAAAATTTTAAAAATAGGATTCATCTGCTGTTATGTTACGAAAACAAGATAACTTTCAGTTTTTTTAAGGTAGGGTGCACATATCTCTGATTGCGTCAAGGTTCTTCCTTTTTAGGTTTTGAAATCTTGCACCTTATTTGGGTAGAGAGAGATGCCCTAATTTGAAGATAAAATTATGCAGTAATCCTATGTATTAAGACTCTCACTGTGTGCCAGGGATGTTGCTTAGATCACATGGGGCCTGTTTTGATTGGCTGCTTTTGTTATGGTAACACACGTGACAAAAATTCCACCACTTGAACCATTAAAAATGGACAATTCTGAGGTATGTAACATACTTGCAATTTTGAGCAACTATCATGACTTTCTTGTGCCAGAATATTTTCCTGAATTAATTTTAATGAAGAAAAATGTCTTCCTTTATCATAAATACAGAGAGGAAAACAGTAAATATCATACTTTCAACTTCTTATGTGTGAGGCTGGGAGGAGAGGATCTAAAAATTACCAGGGTGGGGCAGAGTAAGTGGATAACAGGACAGCATCGTGTTGGCTATTCCACTAATTGCCATTATGATATAAGAGTGGCTAAGAATGATTTAAAAAGAGCAACTTAAATTCTTGTAAGGGGATTTGCCAAAGCACCCCCTTCAACAGAACATCACCAAAATTAAATAAATAATTTAAGTAAGAAAAAAAAGTAAACTAAAAAGAAATTACTTTTTGAAGGCTACTATGTTCCAATCATTTGTCGCAGGTTTTCACCTTGTGTTTAGTTAAATATTCACAATAAACATGTAATATCCATATTAATGAAACATTTTGTAGCCAGTAAGACAGACTTTCTTGAGACTAGATAACTCATGAACTACACAAATGAGAGCCAATAATGATGGAGGTGAGAATCAAACCTAACTTTTTATATTGTCAGTCTAAGGCTCTTCTCACTATGCCAGTGTAATAGCAACTTGAGGTTCAAGTTATTGTACGATGAAAAAGTCATACAAAATATACTACTACATCTTTCTTCAAAGCCATCAAAAAAGTTGATGTGAAGTTCATGTAGGCAGTTTCCAAAAAAAAGAAAAACCAGGGGAGTCACACTACATGCTCTACTTGTTTATAAAATGTTCAATTAGAGATGATGATTATCTTTCTTTTATATAATGTTCATGACATATAAAGGAAAAAAAATTTCATTACATGGATTTATTTGTATCTTTATTTCTTAGATCTATTAACAATTAGAAAAGAGAAGTAATGAGTCTTATATATTGTATCTCTATCTTAATCTTTCTTCTTCTATCTCCCAACAGTAAAATTTAGAATCTTCACTCAAAAGCAATACAGCTTAATTTTAAGATTCATGTTTTTACATATCATTGAGTAAAATTTTATAGTTGTCATAAAAAATTCAAAAGGTTTTAGACTGACTTTAACTCATCTCCCCACAATGAAAAAGAAGATACTAAAAATGCATATAAATAGTTAATATCTATCAACTTATTAGCAGTTAATTCAGAAAGTTTTAAGAAGACATTATTCAATGTATTTTTTTTAGACAATAAGCCCAAATAATTTTAAAGAGATTAACCTAGGATAAATTTTTCCTTCCATATATTCACAACTCCTATGAAATTTATGTGAAGTAAAAGTAGCCAGTTAGTTTTCTTTCTTTTATTTAAATGACATGTAGTTTCAGTTAGATACTGCATGAATGAGAAATTATTTATGCAAAAAATGAGTTTTAATTTCTTCATCTCTGTAATAGAAATGTTCTTTTGATGATTTAAAAAGTGTTACACACTACTAGAAGATCATATTTAGAATTGTCATTTATTAGGGAATAGAACTTTAAGTAAAAGATTGTCAAAATGATTTGGATTTAGGCTAAATAAGAATGCAGAGAAAACGTGGTGGTGCATGCCTGAAATCTTAGCACTCTGGGAGGCTAAGGCTAGAGAATAATGAGTTTAAAGCCAGCTCTATCTATATAGTAAGTTTGACACCAGCAGGAACTACACAATGAGACCTTTCTCAAAACAAAACAAAAGGAATAAAAGATGTATAGTTCTACCAGTGGTCATGTTTATGAGTTATAAAACATAAATTTAAAAATATTCTTAGAAACTATTATCCTAAAGCTTCTCATGTTAAAGGTTAAAAAAGCTGAAGAAAATTTACACTAAAATTTATATAGCATGTTAGTAACAATCAGAAGTTGAATAGGCAATCTATTGAAATAATTGAAGAGGTAGTTCAGCAAAATCATTGAATAAGAATGGAGAATTCCAGAAGCTGAAGACCTTATCTCAGATCATATTATAACATGAAAGAAATGACATGCATGGTAAATACTATTTCCTCCACGCTCATTTTCACCATGCTTTTCAACCTTTGTTGGTCGCTGTAATTCTACTACACTTGAAATTGAAAGTAATATGTGGATTTTTCATGTTCTGTTACTCCCAATTTCTAGCATCTACCAAATTACTACTTAGTTGTACAATATATGTAAAATTTCAAAAACAAATAATTTCAGTTATGAGAGAGTATAGATACATGACTGTGAATTATGATAGATCAACTTGAGTTAGAAATTCTTAGCAGGTTAGTGAAGCTCTGGGTGTGTGTCTGTAGATGATTGACAGGTAGGCTGAAAGCTGGAGAGGAAGGCCCACCCTAGACATGGGTGGCACCAACCAATAGGCTGGTACCATGGATGGAATGAAAAGAGAGAAAGAAGGAAGCCTTCCATTTTATCTTGGATGATCTCTGTCCTTCTCCATTACTTTTTGATGTTCATCTCCAGTTACTTCAGGCTTCAAGTGTAGATTCTTCAGCTTTCCCAACCTGGACCCTTCAGCTTTCCCACACCTCCTGTGCAGTGAGCACAGGTCTTCTACCTTCAAATGGCCTCCAGCACAGAGACGGTTATTTTGTATTTTTCCACTTCTGATTTCACAGGCTACCACTGGGACTCTCCTGTATCCAATCCTGTAAACCTACCTTTTGAGATATATTCTATTCCTGTAGTAAATCCTTACTAATAGAGTATATAACTACTGAAAATGGTGCAGACTATCTAAATAGCAGTCTCAACAAATACTAAGGAAGGAACGATCAGTTTCAATCAGTTGTTTGAAAAATAAATTTCACATCAATCTTTCTAGATATTTAATGAAAACCAACACTAACTTTCTATGCAAGAGTCATAATACCAGTGGTTTTTAAGTATCATGCTTGATTACAAAACAAAACCATTTATCTCCACCTGATAGAGGTGTAAACTCAACCTTAGTTATGACTTGTATTCAGGTTGTCTGATTCCAGACACTATGTTTACCTACACAGTATATGCACTTAAAAATATAACATTACCTTTCTAATTCAAAGAGTGTTTGGGCATCATCCTTGATATATGGTAGGTATTTCTAAAAAACTCACTTGAAGGGAAAAAAAAAACAGTAATGATCTGGAGAATACAGGGTAATCATTTTGATAAATAATCCACCATCAGCAATTTGTTCTAATCATATGACTTAATGATGTTGTCTAAACTGAAACTACTTCATAAGTATTTACCACTTTCCAAAAAACTCTAAAGAGAATACAAAATAAAATTTTGTGTGAATGACTGAAAATAAATAAAGATGGAGAAAAAGCAGTGGTAGATCTCTATTCACTCTTAGTGAATCTCTATTCACAATTAGTAAGTATAAACTTATTAGAAATTTTGTAGAAAGTAAGTTCTGCCAATGTGTGAAATCTTTAGGATGAAAAAAATATAAAGTTTTCTTTCATCCACTTACCAGACATCTATTGTTTGCTTTGTATAAGGAAGGACAATGTATCAATTAAGAGTAGGACCCTAAAAATAGGTTGCCTAGCTTTGTACATAATCTGATCTTAAGCAAGTTACTTAAATATCTAACTTTAAATTTCTCATCTATGAAGTATAGATATAATGCTATTTATGTAATAGTGTTTAATAAGATTAAGTTAAATAATCCTTACAAAGTATTTAACATTATATCTGGCACATACACAATGTTCAACAAATAGTACTGGCTATTAACTTAAAGATATTGCAGAGTAAAAATCCAAAAATGAAATTGGCATGTATATAACTTGCATAAAGATTCAATTAATTTGTTAATGAAAATAATAATACATATGATACTATAGAAAAATATGGAAGTACAGAAAATATGAAAATGGAAAAGTTCTACTTTTAAAAATAATAAAACAATATAAATGAAGAAAGCTAAAACAACACAAACAAATAATAGCAACTTAAAATACAGGTCTTAAGTTTGTCAAAACCTAAACCTGCTATAGATACAAAAGACATTTAATCTGTATATTCTGATGACCCTTGACTTCCAATATAATTTAATGTTATCTACTTATTTTGGTATCTAAAGTGAATCCTTTTATTTTTTAAACTTTTGTATTACATATTTGCATTATCTCATGTTATTAACTATGACATTAGCTTCGTAAGGTACAAATTAGTGTCAAATTTTTTGTTTTATCGTGGTAAGTGCCACTTGAAGAAATGAAGGAATGAATTAGTTTAAGAAACTTTAAAAAGTTGACATATAAATAAAATATGTAACTGGGAAATGTAAAATCTAGGGGCAGCTACTAATTTGTAAACTATATGACCAATTTGGGTGATTGAATGTAATGCACAGCTATTTTCTGAAAAAAATATGGCAAGTTAACACATTCGTATATATCTTCACTCTCTGATTTGTATATATCTTCTCTCTCTCTCTCACACACACACACACAATTAAAATGAAATGAAAAGAATAAAAACTAAGATGCAGAGAAAAACAGAGACATCAGCAAAAGAAAGTGGGGAATGAGTAGTAAGTGATTTAGCTGGGGAAGCAAAATTCAAAGTGTGTGCAGAGAGCACATACTGAGAGTCAGTGCAGCAAGCTCAAACTTGTGGAGGTTCAGGATTTGCAGGCTTCCAGACAACACAGCAAGAGAGTGTGTTATGACTCTGGAAAATGGGAAATTGTGACAGTATGGATATGGAAAGCCAGTGTCCCTCCTGCTCTTACTTCCTCTTTCTTGTGGCAACTCCCATCTTCATGGCAGAAGGCAAGATGCTTCTTCCCTGAATGAATGGGACACAGTACAATGGCTTGATTGTTATAGACCAGGACAGGTAAGTCCCTATCTTAAGTTTGAACTGATAACAAAAATTACAAGAACTATAAGGAAGAACTCTAACATGATAAAGAAAGACCAAAAGAAACAAAAAGAGAAAATAGGTATTGTAGAAAACAGAAATAATGCACGGGCAAAAAGAAAATGTCAAAATGACTAATCAATATCATCAGAGATCAAATGGCTATTGTCTGATTAAACAGAAGAGAAGATAAAAGTACGTGCTCTCGAAAAATTGCAAGAAATCTACGTTGAAAAATAAAAGTTCTTTAGGAAATAAATTATATCTCAGAAATGAAAAAGAAATTTAAAGGCATAGAGATGAGAAACACACACACAAAAATAAGAGACAACCAGGGTCTCTCAGAGTTAACTACTGACAAATTTCTGATGAGAAGAAGAAAGCTAATACAGAGGAGAAAAAGATCAAGAAAAAATCATAAGAAAATTCACCAGAAATGAAGGACCTGCCAGTTATCTAATTCAATCTGCTCAGAAGTATACTCCTGAAGGCACATTTAACTTCAGAAAACCAGGTCTAAACATGCTACAATACTCCCCAAATAGCATACATTAAAAAAAAAAATATATATATATATATGAGTTTGCTTGTGCAGAGGATTCAAAACAGAAAAACAGCAGTTCCAGGGTGACAATGATACTGCACATTCAGTGAGCAATTATTCCCAATGAAGTAAGACAGCAAAGGACTTTGAGAGAGAAAATATTGCAACTCTTGACAAAATACAGACATTGGAAAAGTCAGTTATAACCTTCTAGCATGATACATCAAATGGCTTCTGCCCTTGAAAGGTAAACCAACTTGGAAGAATTTATTCCACTGAATGGTGTCGAAATTCTAGGGAAAGAAATCATAGATATTTATTTAAGGGCTACCATATCTTATTACCAGAGCCAGCAGATGAAAGAAGCATGATGCTTAAAGAAGGGTCTGCGGTACTGACTGGAGGTTGCTTTGTGGATGAGGCTGAGCGGGTTTAATTCCCCCACCCCACTTTCAGTAGTCAGTGTGGAACATTCTCTGTGACAAGCAGGGATTCTTGGGAGTTGGAGTGCACTGAACTCACGCTGTACTCTTGGCAATCCCAGAAGTGAAGAAACTACCTTCCCTTCGTCTCTGATTCCTTAGTGATCACAGAACTTTGGAATTCAGCCACAGTTTCACTGGGAACCAGAGCCGCGAGGTGGATTTAAAACTTTCCTGATCTGCTACACTGCAGGTTCATTTTAAAAGTTTGCAATGCATTTAATTCCTATGGATGAATGCCACAGTTACTCTGCCCTTCTAACTGCTAGAAATCACCTAAAGTATGCCTAAAGATATATAGTATTATGGATGTTTATCATATTATAAACAATAGAACCAACTAAAGTAGTTTAAATGCTTCAATTATACATTATAAATTACAAAAATAATAATACGGGAAATAGTTAATATATTAAGTGAAAATCAGGTTATTAAGCAATATGTATTATTTTAAAATTTATAAAAATAAAAACATACAACCAGAAATATATATTTAAATAACACACTGGCAAGATAATTTTTAAAACTGTGTTAAGAATATAAATCATTTACAATTCTGTTTCTCTTTATATTTGTCCATAAGAAGTATCTATGTTACCTTTCATATGAGAATACTTTAATCATCTTGTGTTACATAAACGATAAGAGGTAGAGAAAGCGGCCACTGCACTCTTTCACAGCAGTCCGCTTTCGCCCTGTGGAGTGCACTTCTCCTACTTTTAATTGGCCCACACTCACTCTGCAGAGCATATTTTTTTTCCGACCTTTAATAAATGTAAAACCTTGCTACCTTTAAAAAAAGAGAGAGAGACAGAGAAAGGAATTAGACCAAGAAATCCAAACTAATCCTACTTATTTGTAAAATGTATATCTGAGTTTCCTAGTTCCTAGGAAAATGAGGAAAACAAAATGGATTGTACAGTTCTCACTGTGTGTGTGTGTGTTTGTGTGTGTCTGTGTTTAACAGTTGACAACAATTAGTCATGGAGTTTCTAATAAAGAGATACAAAGTAACATAATAATGTTTGTATGAGTAGTTTGAAAAACAATTCCATTTCTTATTTTTATATACTGGTAACTATTAGACATATTGATCCCTGGGGAAAGACACAGATAAAATATTTGGTAAGGGAAACACCAGAGACCAAAGTTAAATGCCTTCTGCTGTCTTAGTTAAACCATGAAGCTTTCATAGGCCTGTTAATTTTCCTCAAAAATGGTGTGGAAGATAACAGTTGTGTTGCTTTCTGGTGGGCTGGCATAATGGGGAAATTCAGGTGGGAGGATCTTCGGCAGTAGCTAATATATCACACTGATGAATGTTTTACATATAATGTACTTCCTGATAGATACATTTTCATAGCATTAGATGATCCTTATTTTATTAGAGTTATGACAATTTCAATTGTGTTTTATAAGAGAAGCTGAGTGCAAACAAAACAAATATGTATTTGCTAGACAGAACAACTCTTAATTTTCTTTTACAAATGGAAATGGATTTAGTGTGTTTTATAATAAGAAAATGAATGTGTTTACCACAAAAATTCAGAAAGTAAAGTGGAAACAGGAATTAAACTCCTCTAGGCCTATGACCCTAGTGTTATCATCTAAGTGCATGTAACATTTAGTTATTAACATTTATATGTACATATACATATAGATATCATATAAATATAAATATACAAAATATATACATGAACAAGTTATATGTGTTAACACACACACAAAAGTGATAATACAGTGTTACAAAAAACAATTTTCATGTTAAAAATATATCATGAGCTCATTTTCCATGTAAATAAAAGTACATCTACAATGTATTTAAAGGTAAGAAGAGCTGGAATATATTTATGTTTTTTAGAACGATCCATACATTCTAGATACCAGTCATATCAATTAAAAAAAAAAAAAACAGATGTTCAATTAAGAAAACAAAGGAATTGGTGGTTTTCTTATTATACATAATTATTTTTAAGAACATTATTTAACAGTAGTGAGATTACATTTTATATAGCTATATATGTGTGTATATGTCTATATAGATGTTTAAGTATGAATGAACACATATAATTTATATCTGTATTTGATACATATTTATGTGCTTTTGCAATTCAAATTTATATTTAAACTTATATGAGCATTACTTCAATGCCTTGAATTATTGTGGACAAATGAATAAACATGCTTCCCTCGGGGTAACCTACCTGCTAAGGGCACTAGTACGTTGGCATAACCACCCATTATGTGGTTTTCATCATCACCCATTATGTGGCTTTCATCTCCCTTGTGAATGGCATTTGCCACCTTATCTGATTAACATCTTATACGTCACGTGTCTTAATGTCTTTCTTTCCTTTCTAAGACATTTTAAGTACGATGATCAAAAGCAGGTGTGCAGGTAAAAAGTATCCTGCCTCTCAAGCCTTGAATTCAACTTCAAGGACTTTGTGTTAGCGCTTTTCAGAGCTGCCCCATTAACTGCTCCTCGCACTGCAGAATGGGCGGCAGTTGAGGACAATCATGCTGAACTGAAAGGAGTTGCGGAAGGAAAATTTTTTGATGGGGAGTTTAACTGTAGGAGATAAACAGTATTATTCTACATCAAAAGGCAGCATTTCTTTCATTTCAAAATTTAGAAGAAAATTTTACCCAGGAAATTCTTTTGAAAAACATTCATGATACTGCCTGCATTAAGCAAGTTAAGCAAGTGTAGTACTTGACGTACTTTTGTAAGTACTACATAACTTGGTTTAGAAGGCCAAATATGACCTTTCACAGCACAGCCGTCCTATCACTATAGGCAGCGGATAACCTCGCTCACAACAGAAAACATCAGAGAGGTAATTTCCGAGCTTTTGATAAAAGATTGATTTGTTTTTGTTTTGGGGAGAGGTGCTGGACATTTAGCACAGGGGCCTGAGCACGCTAAACACGTACTCTACCCCAGACTCCATTTTCAAACTATTGTGATCATAATTTTGTTAACTGGCAATTCTCGATCTTTCTCCACTTATGGGACATATAAAATGCTAACATTTCCGTCACTGTAATAAATATTTGTGCACGTCCACAGTTGGATGCAGGTTCCCTGCGGCTCGGGCAGCTCTCATGTGCATCGTGACAGGGGAGAAGGGTCCACCAGGCAGGGTGCTTTGTTCTGTAGGACTCTTTATATTGCAGTAAACTGACCATGCCTTGTGCGTAGCTAATCAGTATAATGGCAATATGAAAAAACAATTCTGTCATTCATCGTAACCCATATTACATAAACAAAGCCATAAAATAACTAGAAATACATACGGGGAATAATTTCTAAACACTGGGCTATAAAAAAGATTAATTCTAAAGCTAGACTCTCATAAAGGCAAAAGTTTAAAAATTTAACTATTTAAATTTTAAAACATATGGAGGAAAGGGAGGAAAAAGAACATATAAAAGAGATAAAATTTTAATCATCTCAATTATATATATATAATGAAAAACAGAATAATGAAAAAGGCAGCTAACCAGAGAATAATAAAAATAAGATATAATAAAAAACTTCAAATTAATAATTAAAGAAAGGCACATAGAACAATAAGATACTTTTTGCCATCAGCTGATAAAATATGATGCTGTTCATTCTAATTAATATTTTTTGAAACATATATTTGCATTTTTAATAAAATTATATATTGTGCTTTTTTTCAGGACGATATATATTAAAACTTTTAAATAGTTGCTTGTCTTATAACTATCTCTTCCATTTAGTGGCATTTTACTTGGTATTGGGTGTGTGTGAAGTTTACAAATGAGAACGTTTACGAAAATGAAAATTTGAAACAAAATACGCACAGATAAGCTTTGGTTAAATAATATATAGGATGGAACTAGTTCATTCATTAAAATGATTATATACAGTTATAATTGTAAATAATCAAAATATTTATACTAAAACCTTTTTTATTTTTTAATGTAAGATGTAGGACGATGTAACACAAAAATGAAGAAATATAGATATCCTAATAAATAATCTGGGATTTTGTGTAGAAATATTTTAATAGTAGTTTGGGTAGTAGAAGTTTCATTTATATGAGTTTGTAATGAATATTCAAATATACTTCTTGTAGGTTGTAAATAACTAATAAAGAGTAATAGTTTTTGTTTCCTTCTTAAGTAGTACATGATGGCAGATTAACAGGTTTTTTTATATGTTCTGAATATTATCCACAATTTTAAAAATATTCTTGAGGACTGATGGCTTGTTCTTGTCCTAATGAAGCAGATCAAAAATCAGATTTTGATTAGCTAGTGCCTTTAATCAACAATGATTATTTCTGACATGTTCTCATACAGAAGAGGCAATTTCTGAATCTACAATCTCACAGTCATAATTGAAATCCATAAGGACCCAATTCAATATTAATTGAGCATGTATTACATATGAGGTATTGTGCTTTCTATTATACAGATAAATGAAGAAAAGTCATTGTCCCTAGCCTGGGACATTTATAGTTTGGTAAAACAAAAACAAAATGCATCACAAAGCAGATAGTGATAAACGTCATGTAAGAGCATCTGATAAAATGAGAGAGAGTTTTCTGGAATGACCTACAATAACAATAAAATTAAATTATTTTCAGTAAATTATGTTTAGTAAGGCAAGATATAATAGTAATTTTAGGAGCTGTGCAACAAAATGTGCATATTTAAAAATATTTTTTCTTTACCTTACATTATTCAGAGAACTAAAGTACCAGAACACCTAATTCTCCCCAATTCTATCTAATTAAAGCTTTACTTCTAAGGGCATAGGAAAATATTTTCTCCATCATTAAGCTTAGTTTTATTCTTAATTTCATCTCATTATCTACAGCAATATGAGTTAATGGTGTCCTTTATAATTATTTCTGTTCATTTAGATTAATTAAAATATGCTTCACCATACTTTGTCATATTTTTATATAAAAAATAACACTGTACATTCTGTGTAACTGGATTGTCAATTTTTCACAATATTGCTTTGTCTAAACATATTGCCCAACTTAGAGGAGAAAATTTTATCTCCTTCAACTTTTTGCAAGTTCACATAACAAAATGAGATTAATATGACTAGGAGAATGACTAGATTTAATTCTCAATTAAAATTTTCATTTTGAGTGTGTGTGTTGTGTGTATTTGTCAAAGAGAAAGCTCTGAGTATGTAAGTTTTTTCTTGAAGTTTAAAAAGAAAACAAGATACGTTAATGAATATAACAGCTAAAACATTAAAAGGAAAAACAAAACACAAAAATACGCATTATTCTGAGAAAAAAGGGCTGCAACTACTCTTCAACAAGAAGCAGTAATTATGATGTAAAAAGTTCACATTGTTGGGATATGGGTTTTTTTTCCTTTGGATATAGGTTATTTTTAAAGGGAGTCTCTAATTGTCAAAATTTCCTCAGTGCATAGATGTCTAATAGCAGGATATTTTCAAGTCTAAAATCTTTTAAAAAATAGAATTTTCAGAAATCACCAACTTCCCATTTGATGTTGAAGTATCTCCTATGACCATCTTGTCAGAAAATATCGAGAACGCTAATTTTTTTTTTTTTTTTCATGATCTTGGATATAACCTAACAAGTTCAGAACATTTAGAGAAATCCATGAAAAAGAGTTCTGGTATTCTCTAAATGAACTTCAAGTTCCAGGTGAATTATCCTTTTCCAGTTACCCTAATTATGTAAGAGAGAATACCATTTTAAGGGTCTGTTATAGTTACCATTTATTTCTAATGACACTTTCCATATTAAAAATCACTTATGTTTCAAGAGAATAAAAGATCCATTTAACACAATAGAGTGAATGCATTACTTTCTTAACTGAAATTATAAAAGTAGGCAGCAATTTAAATGTAATAACAAAGGACCTAATATTGCTCTTTTAATTATTCTTCCATGTTCTGACCCTACTTTCATACTATGGCCTCAGAACAAACCCAGACATCCCTATGTGGTGGTAAAATTTCTCCTGAAGTTCCACTTCACACCATCAAGGAAAAGAAAGGTGGTCTTTTGTAGATGCCCCTCAAGGGGGAAAAAAAAAGGCTCCTAGTTCCTAATAGACATCTACAGCTTATAATTTCATTGGCCCTGCATGGTGAATCCACCATGGACAGAACACAGTAGCAGATGGGCTGCACTGATGGGATTAGGCCAATTACGATCAAATGAGAATAAGCACAATTCCACCCACAACATCTGGCTCAGATAGGGAAGATGTCAGGTCTCAGCAAAATCTGGGTGTATTTTCCTAGAAGAGGGGCAGTGGACAAAGAGAAAAAAATGACAACTGTCTACTACATATGAATTGTGAGACTATTACTTCTTATACTAGTGTCCCCAAAAATAATTTTCTTTTTAAATGAGAGCTGAATTTGGTTTTGTAAAGGAGTAGGAGACTAAGTTATTCCATTTAACTTCATTATTTGGCCTCAGCAAATTGCAAACTTAGCTTCCTTCTAATAATTTATAACATGTATCGCATAGTCATTTCTTCTCTTAGAAAAGAACTGTGAGAATCATCCTATTTCACATAAGACACTATGGTAATGAGTTTTGGTCCCTGATGATAGGGCATCCACTGGATTCAGATCAGTGATCCAGAAATGAAAAGTTCTGCCCAGCATTGTCCAACTTTCTAAATTATGTATGCCAACAACTTATTTAAGGCTTTCTCTTTTAAATATGATTAAGTAAGAGCAACTTCTGCCTTACCTGTTCATTCTTGCTCTCCTCTTCCCTGCTGTAAACCTGCTATAAAAGTAATAAAAACAGCCTGCCTATCTATATATATCTGTGATTACCCTATTCCAATTCAAATGTTCATTTAACTAATCCATGTAGACGAATATAAAATAGGTGCTTAATTTCTATTATTTTGCTCTATCTATAATCCATTCTTTAAGATCATACATGTAAAATCATTTTTATAATGGTATTACTTAAAGTGTCAAAATATTTTCTTAATGCACTTTAAAAACATTTCTGTTATCCTTTTATGCCACCTTCATTATATTATATTTTCATTATATTTTTAGTCAATTAAATGTTTCTCTAAAAATCCAATTGCTTTAATAAATACATATTTAAAAATTCTTTATCAATGACATATAAGAGTTTTTGTTTTATCTGTAGATGTTCAGGAAAATCCTAGTCAATCAATCCCCATCATGGGAAATCCATTAGTTGTTTTATTCTTATAACAATGGATATTATAACCAGCAATTCAGACTGGTTCTTCATTACAGAGCCTTCTTATATTCAAAAGGGTTACATGACTAAGTGGCTCAATTCTTTCCAATCAGGCAGGAAATGTCCTGGTTGAGAGTTTGGCCTAAATACAAAAATCTTTTCATAATATTTATGTTCTATTGCACCATTTTCCAATAATTTATCAGCACAAAATATAATTCAGTGAAACAGACACATAGAGCAAGTGGCATTATGCACGATCTCAAAGGAAAATGTGTGCTCTTACAATGTGTCCAGTTTCTCTGTCCTAAGAGCGATTTGAAAGTAAAATTAGAATATGTGTGGTGAATATAACACCTTGGTACTCCTTACCTTGCTGGTTTTGAAAGACATTTTTATAATTCAAATTTAATAAAAATGATTGTATTTAATGAAAGTTTTATATGCATATAGATGAATGAATGTGTATGTACATACATCTGTTCACACACAAATAGAAATCAAAAGATAAACAGTGTGGAAAGAATTTATATATGATATCTAGCATATACCCTAAACTTTGGCCAAATAATAGAATTGCGGTTGGCCCTCATGTTTATATACTCCAGATTATAGCCAGACAAATACTAGTATAAATAAAGGTCCAGAATTCAAACTAATTCATGCTTGTTCTCTAATTCACATTATGCTTAGCCACAATCTTTGTTCAGTTTCATTTGAGAGAGTAACAAAAACATCACTAATTATGTGAAACACTTAAGGAAACATATTTGATATATAATTAAACAAAAATTGAAACATTCAGTGAAGAGCAATATTTTTCAGACAAATGAGTGTCTCAGCTAGTCATGCTATTAAACTTTATGCTGCTTTCCACTTCAATAGTGCCATTTTATCATGTCACTTTTCTTCTTGGCATTTCCATTTCTGCAGTGTTTGCTTTGGTTTGGCTGATTAGCACTCTTACTTAATTTGGTGCTGGTCTTTCCCAAATAGTACAGAATTACTTGACAGAACAGCTTGACAAATGATAAGGGAAATAAATGAAATAATTTTAAAACAAATATTCCTGGGAATGCCAGACATTCTATACCTTGTTAAGAAATTATTTATCATACTTGGGTTAGGTACATTTTCTGCTACATTCACACAATCTTGCAAATAAACTTTTCTATTAAAATGTGTCTTTAGATTATGTTTCTAAAACATTGTTTACATTTATTTAAGAGGATGTTTTGAAAATATTTTTGAAAAGTAGTGATATTTGGATTGAATTCCACAAAGGGGCCTGATATTTATGGTCTTCATAGGCTACTATGCATGTCCAGGAAGGCAGCTACCTGGAATCCTTTAGATGTAAAACCCTTATGCATATATTGAGGACTAATGATCCTACTTCGACCTGAGACACTTAGAAGAAAGAAGACAGAAATCAGTCTTTTGATGTTATGGATAGTCCCGACTGGGGAAAAAAATCCAAAATCTAAACAGATTCATGCCCAGCTTGGGTGATTTAAAGTCTTAGTGAGATGCTGTCTCAAAGTAAAAAATAAGAACGAGCTAAGGAGGTAGCAAAATCCTGGATTCAATTGCCAGTACCACATCAAAGAAACAAAACAATAAACAAATAAAACATTTAAATCATTCATAGAAAAGTAGACACTGATTTATGTACCAAAAACGCATCAGTGAAGGAAATAGACAATTATTCCTCCGTGTCTTCATGTGCCTAATGTGCTAAAGAGAAGAGACTGTCAGGAAACAGGCAATAATAGCTTCTGTAGAACATTATACCAAGTGTGTGGTAGTACGGGGCGAGGGATTTGGTCATGTCGAGTGTGGTGGGGATGCAAAATGAATGAGGTGCACAGGGCAGGTGTCAGTGTGAAAGACACTGACTACAGCAGAGTGAGCAAAGGGGAGAATAGGAAGGGATGGGGTGAGTCAGAATAGATTAGATTTTGTAGGGCCTTTAAGCCGGTATGGGGACTTTACTTTTACCTGAGTGAAATGAAAAGCAGAGTGTAATGTGACCTGCCTAAAGATTTTAAGGATAATTCTAGCAAGAATGCTGACAATGTGGTGACAGGGGTGAAAGCAGGGCAAGCGCTGGCAATTTCTGAAATCATCTTGGGATCTGAGTGAAGGCAGAGAAGGTCATGATGTGTATTTGAATTCTGGCTATAGGTTGACGGTAGAGCCAATTCTGGCTACATGTTGTGAAAAAAAGAAAGTACAGCATGACCCTACAGCTTTGGGTCTAAACAACTAGTTGAGAGTTAAGATGTCTGAAGTCAGCAGAGACACATGCTAGGACATGAATAAAAAGTTTGGTGTAGGAATTTGCGTTAGTCATATCATTTCTAAGCCTGTCCCCAAGGGAAATTTTGCTATATTTCAGCATTTTAATTTTATGAAACTTTGACAATGATTGAGGCCTCCCTTTCTGAAAAACCTTTTAAGAATTGTAGCCTGGGAGTTGGACAGTGTAATTTCACATACAGTCCGAATACTGCCAAAAAACAGAAGTCAGAATTATGGAATGTGGGCTAGAAAGCAGCATCCAATTTCTCATTCATGAAGCCAATAGTGGGGAGTAAGTAGGTCATGCCATGTGAGCTTGAGTGAAAATGATATACAATTATGCATTTAGTGTAGTACCGGCATGCACATGCTCAATAAATACTTGTTTTCCTTGTTGTTGGTCTTAGAAAATGAAGCTTGCCCGCGTTTCAGAACTCAAAGCTGAGATTTCTTCCAATTATGCAAGGATATATTCAGTTACTTCTTCCCCCAAACAGTAGCTGTCTTAGTTACTTTTCTCTCATTGTTGGGACAAAATACCCGACACCCAAAGTTAGGGGAAGAAAGGTTTATTTGGCGTACAGTTAGTGGAGGTTTCAGTCCACAGTCAGCTGGGTCCGAAGCAGGGTGGCATGGCAGATAGGCAGAAGGCAGCAAAGGTAGGCAAGGAATGCAAGCAAGCGGACTGGACCCAGCTTCTTATATTTTATCCAGGCTACCTGGCTTTAGGGTGGGCAGTACTCCCACCCTTAATCCTAATACTCTTAATCCTAGCGTCACATTTTTGATCCCAGCAGAACCATGCCAAAGCGATCAGTGAACTAATTTAGTAATCACACACTCTAGATCCAGCTACCTCTTACCACATGAGGCTTTGGGGGGAACATCTAGACACAAACCATAACAGTAGCCCATTGCTCTCAACATAGTACACATGTATTTGAATTAATGTTAATTGGCAATTACTGCCGAAACACAAAAGCATTTCTCTGAATGACTGCAAAGTTGAAACAGTCCTGCAGTACCATCCCCAAGGACGGCCACGTTGAGATTAAATACAGGTATAAAATAAACTTGATGAAAAAAAATAAACTTGATGAAAGTGTGGAAATATCTTAAATGATAGATTAGAAGACACAGTAGTTACAAGCATTTGATTGCTAAATACCCTGAAAGGAAGAAAAAAGAAATAGAAACTGTATAAAGAAGATTAATAAAGGATCCTAGAAATAAGAGGTGTGAAGAGATAGGAGAAAAAGAAAAGTGAAGTTAAAGAAAAAGAATCAATTGCCATTAAATCCATTTTTATGCCCGGCACATAGCTTACTATGTGAATGCCGCTGAAGAATAAATTGCTATCTTTTTTCAACATTTCTCCATAAACTATTTGCACATGGCTTCACTAGAGTAAGAGGCAATTAAGATACTGAAGTTAAGAATATATGGTATATGTAGCAAAGCAGCTTGATCTATAAATATTTTGTAAAACTTGCATCATTCTCTACATAGTTCTATTTATTAAGCAATGATTTTACACATTTGAGAAATTCTGACTTCTCATTCAGATATATTTAAGAAGCAATGTCTAATTCTGTACACTTAACCAACTCTATGTTCCCTTCCAAAAAATACTAATGGAATAAGCAGATAAGAAGCTTACAAATAAAATTTAATTCCTTACATCTAGTAAGATGCTTAGGGAAACTACACAGTCCCCAGAGAACAAGTAAACTATTAGAAGTGACTCTCAAAGAAATATGTTAAATCTTTACCTATCATTTCCTCATAAAATCTCCCAATATCAGAAAAAAATCCAGATAGATTACAAGTCTGACCTAAATATATAGTTTGTTTTATAAACTGAAAAAGATTAAAACTCACAAATAAAACTAGTAGGTTAGTGAAAACATAGACATGAATAAATTACTTTTAATGAAGCAATGAGTCTATAAGAACAAGTATCCTTTAAAAACCTGCATAAATTTTAAAGGATGAAGAGATGTGCTGAGAGGATATTTATGAACATACCCACAAGACAACTTACACAGCACTCTAAAAGATTTTCTCAGAGGAAAAGGAAATTGAAAGTTGTATTGCTCTAATAAATGCTTTTAAACATACTGACAGATTAAAAGACCACACTACAGACCATGGCCTTCTTTGCCAAATGCACAGATTTCCTTAGTTACTTAAAAAGCTTTTTGCCAAATAAATTCTATGTCTGGAGTCTATGGTTACGTAGTTGAAGATAACAATTTTCATGATTTTGTCTTTTGAGATACATTGGGTGATTGGAAATTTAATACTGAACAGCAGTCTCTTGAAAAATTCAGATGTAAGAAGCCTCCTGTGCAATGTGAAGAATTCACTGAATATAAAATTACAGTAATTTTAGTAGACTTTGAATCTAATGATTACTTTAACATTCATGCTGAGATTTTCTTGATGTTGGTTAATGTTGGCTAATATGTGTCCTTTAGATAAGTATATTTTAGTTTCCCTAATTTTTTTTTATTGAAAACTGAATTACTTTTAAGATTTTCCCTGACAGTACTTTATGCTTTAGTGCTATCATAATAGGAGGTTTTGCCTCTTTAAAAGATGAAACTTTTTGAAGATAATTTTTTTAGAATTTATATTGAGCACAGAACCATTAAATTTTATACATAAAAACACGTGAATCCAGAGATAAAATCTTAAATTATCTCTAGGACTTTATATAAATGGAATAGTATAATAGACTCTTGTGTCTAGATTCTTTTGCAATCACAGTGTGTTGAGATTTATCCATATAGCTGTGTGTGTCAATAGATTATTCCTTTTTAATGCTAGGTGGTACTCCACTGTATGAGTAAACCATAATTTACTTATGCCTTCTCCTTTTGATAGATATTCGAGTTATCTTCCATTTGGGCTATTATGAATATAGCTGTCATGAACATGTTCATGAATATCTTCTTACAGATATATTTCCATGTCTTTCTGAAAAATATCCAGACTTGAGATTTCTGAATAATATGGATAATAGACATTTATCTTTATAAGAAATCACTAAATTATTTTAAAGTGACAAGATCATTTTATACCATCACAAGTGTGTGAAATACAAAAGATCTAGTTGATGCAAACACCTATCAACATAGACTGTTGCCAGTCTTTTTAATTTTATCCAATACCGTGTGCATATAAAAATGAAAATTTAAAAAGTATAACAATTACGGTTAGTCATTAAATGCCTATTATATGTACTCGCTCTAACCCTGCACATTGCCAAAGGCCTTTCTTCAAGACTACCTCTAGATTGCTCCAGGAAGATGAGCGCTGAGCCCATGAAATATTCTTTCTGGCAAGAACGTATTTGTTTGCCTGAGTCCTTGGGTCTTAAACTATCAGTTTGTGCTAACAATGTGGATTATGCTGAACTCAGGGTGACAGCTGATTTCTTATTTTACAGCTTGAGCACATTTTACTTTATTTTTGATCACTTGTAATGAACTCCACTATCCAGTCCTATGCCTGTTTTTCTAAACTACAGATTTCTCACTGTTTTCTTGCCCTATCAGAACCTTCAACAGTTGTTGCTCTGCATCTGGAGTATCTGGGATAAGTTTCTCTCAGCCTACCTATGCTGTCTCCATAGACCCAGAAACCACTGTCTTGTACTGCCAAAATATACTGAGTCGCTCAGAGGAGTTTTTCTCAGCGATTATTCCTTGCCTGCAGCCACTGGTTGTTCTGTATGCTCAACATCCTTATCTTTGTTATTTTTTTCTAATCCTGTTGCTCTTCCATTGAAACAACAGCTCGTTTCTCTTGAAAAAGACTTAGGTGCCAGGTCGTGGGATACAGCAATGAAAAAAAAAAAAAAAACTGTCCAGGTTCCCGCCTCCCAAGCGATTACATTTCACTGAGAGAAAGAGATAGTAAAATAATATTTACATAATATATAATACATAATGATAAGAGCCAAAGAGAAAAAAAATCAAAAGGAGATACAAATTTTAGGATGACATTTCAGGCTTCTAATGTCAGGATGAGGAATTTCTCAATAAGAAAGTAATGTTAGCAAAGATATGAAGGAAAGGATACTGTTTCAAATCTCTGACACAGTTCAGATAGAAAGTTGGAAAATGGACAACTTTACCTTTAGGTCTTAGAAAGTACAACCAGGCTTACATGCAAATATAAATTAAATAAAAACAGAGATGCGATCATATTTGGTTTATCATATTTGCAACTAATTGGAAACACGATAAAAAATATCATAAAAGAATTAGAGATTAGAAACTAGTATTCTTTGACTCTGAAATTTCATTGAAATTCATTGGAATTTGACTCTGCAATCTCATTGGAATTTACTCTATGAAGTTTTGAAGAATTCGGATAAAGAAGTAATAAGAATTACTACCTATTAGAAATTGGAAATCTGCTGACTCCCTGCATGCTAGTTAATCTTACTTGCCATCCCGACTGACTTAAAATAACCCTGAAGAGATGACTGCACCATGTGGGTGCTGTTTGGCGGACCTCTATGCTGATATTCACAGCTGAGCATGCTAAATATGTTAGCAGATGGGGCTCAGCTGGCGGAGGTGGGCCGCCGGGGCTGTGTCTTTGGAGGTTGTACCTCTCACTGGTGCTCTTACTCTATGCTCTGCTTCTCTGCCCCATGAAGTGAGCAGCTTTGCTCTAATAGGTCCTCTGCCAGGATGCTCCTGCCTTGGAGCCAAGAGACCATGGACTGAACCCTCTGAAGTAATGAACCAAATAAAACATTTCTTCTTTTAAGTGGTATATAGCAGGCATTTTATCCCTGCAACACAAAAGCTGGTCTATACGACATGTTACGTAGCCTTAGGGTGACAGCCAGATGTTTGTGGGTCTAGTCCCTTCCTGCGGGAAGGAACTCCCTTCTTTTACAGAACGCTGCCTCATGCGGGTCAGACCCTCACCTCAGGCATTTCTGACTGCCACGACTAGACTTCAAAATATGTGTAAAATCAAGAGTACAACAGACACTTTGAGAGTTTAGGCTGTGGCAGGTCTACACTCTGTCAGCCGCTTCTCCAGATGCCTAGAACTCAGGTTGGCACAGACCTTAGAGATGTAAAGCCTCCCTGCTGACACTCGCACAGTGGAACTGTGGTATGGTGGTCAGCTCAGCTTCTCCTGAAAACCACTTGCATAAAGTATGCCTCAAACTTTAATTAGACTTTATTTTCCATAGAGGCTGACTTTCCTCTAATGGTGCAAATGGAGTTGGATCCTTCCGGAGCTCACTCAATTATGTGTTTAATGTGCCTTGTCTATTGAGTGTATTTTCTGTGAGATTTGTTCACTTTATTCTTATGTGGCAACAAACTGTGATTTGTGAAATCATACTTTAATCATCTCCTTGTTTCCAGCATATGAAATACAACTTCACAGAATGCTGAGACTGAAGCTTCCAGCAAGTAAACGTACCTGTCAGAGCCGAGGAAGGAAAAGGGAAGGCAGAGTCTGTTTGTCTGACGTTTTCACTGTCAGTGGGCTGCTATGGAGGTAATGTATCTGTGAGGTGTGCTACAGGCTTGTGGGAGGTGGAGTACAGTTCATCCCGTTTCCCGTGTGTCACAGTTCAGACAGTGTCGTGTAAAAGCTAGTAACTGTGGCAGTGACTTTAAACTCAAAATAGCTTCACAGAATGCTGTGATAGCAGCATTTGTAACAGTAGCTTCTTTACCCCAGAGCTTTCTAGTTCAAAAAAGGGCAAAGGTTTGTACAACTGTATATAGAACATTATCATTAAAAGTCAAAAGCTTTGAGATGTGTATGTTAAACAAGAACACCGATAAAGGTGTTACAACTGTATGTGTATGGATATACATTCATTTATTGAACATGTTAATTTAAAAAATCAAACCTACAGTTTTGTCAGTATATTCCCATGAATTCCCATAGATTTTTAATATAATTCACCCATCGACCCATAATAACACATTTTTAAGTGACAGGTATTTATAGTATATTAAGAAGAAAGAAACTGCAGATCACATTTCCCTTTCTGTAACAATACTTGTCTGTATAACACAAAGAAAAATGTTCTCAGAGATTATCTCTAAATAGTAAGATTAGAAGTGATCAATTATGCATTTATTTTGCTCATAAGTTTACAATTTTTCTACAAAGAACACAGTACAATAATACAATGAGCTATGATAGTTCTCGGGGAACTGTTTTGTAATGTACACGTTCTTTTATCTAAATTCTTATTTTTAAGATAAAATGAAAACGTCAGTCACCCCAGTCGATCTTTACCAAGCTGCAGCAACACCTCACCTCATTCAGGGATTGTGCAATAAGTCATTATTTTGCCAACCTATGAGTACCTGCTGAACGTTATTGCAACCTGCTTAAAATTTCAGAATATTGGCTATATATAACTAGAAAAAATACTATTGTATTTCATGGTTCACTAAACTTCACTTAAAATATAGTTGATTAATACCCTTCATTTAGTTTCAAAATTTTCTAAGTAAATAATTCTAGATTACTTGAAAGGAAAAAGGGTACTGTAGAATAAGGTACCTCTTTGATGCTGTGATTCTAAAATAGATTTTTCTTTATAAACTGCTCTAGATTAATGTCCATTTCAATCTTGGCTACTACCATCTTAATCTTTTCTTGAGTTACCATTGATTACGACAGATAAATGAGTTACAGCTGCTTAATGGGGAGATGGTTATCATAGATAAATGTCTATAGCTACCCACCATGTTTATGTTGTTACACAGCCTCAGAAAAGAGTTGTAAACACCAATGCTCAACATAAAACTTTCATAGTCTCTTGTATTTTACAAGCTGTTATCATATATGCCTTATAGATTTAGAGACAAAATTTGTAAAGGCCTGATGTACAAAAGTAATAAATAAGAAAACTGTTAGCCTAGGAATCAACAGACCCGAAGAACAAAATGCAGGCTCTCTTGTACATTACGAAGACTAAACAAACAAATTGAAATGACTAAAGATGATTTCATGACCAAATTGCCATATAAATAAATATTAGCTAAAGCATTCATCCATAGAAATGTTTAATCTCTCCTTACAACTCCTACTTCAAGCAGCTTAAGGGAATTCTTATTTGAGACTTCTTCCTGAGGCTGAATTGAAATTATTTCTCTTCACCTTGGAGACAGAGAAAATTGCTCTCATGGCCCTAAGAGGAATTGTTTTTTTTCCTGTTAAAATAGTTTAATGTTCTGCTGTTCAATTTCTTTTATCATCTTCACATTAATATTATAATTCTTCAGCTAAAATTTTTAGTTACCAATAGCAACTATGGAGGGATTAGTGTCACGTTCTAGGACACTTAAGGCTATAAATTTGCAGGTGAAATTCCAGATCAAAGGGAAACAATAATCAAGGCCTTCAAGTCTTATCAGCAGTATATATTGAGTTGTATGTCTGAAAAAGTGAATTTGCACTGAGAAATGTTAAGCTGTAGATTTTGTCATCTGGAAAAAATTTATTTGCAAAGTGAAGGTATTGGACATTTGCTTACGTTCTTGTTAAGATTCCGACTTTAAGGTACAATTAAATAGTTTAAAGTAGCATTTCTGTGGCTATTTTTACAAGATGCCTAAAACAAAATGTTTTAGAATAAACAAATTTGGAGAAAGCTATGTATTCTATTTACATATAGAATTTTATGATTCACATCAACATACCGATGGTTCTACGTTTTATATCTTTCACAACACACACTGGGATAAACAGGTTTAAAGCAAGTTCATTTGCTTATTCACTTATTTAATCATTTGTTTTACATTATTAATGTTTTCTTTTTGTTTCAGTAAACCCAATTATTTTGTTAAAGAACTTAAGCAAGCATGCCAAATACAAAAGTCCTTAGTGAAGAAATTACTTAAAAAAGACAAACAACATGGCATTGTTTCTCTGATGTGAGAAACTGAAAGTGTAAATAAAGACTAAAATGTATTATATTGGAAAAGGGAAGAAAATGTCCAAATGGGAAAGGGAACAAGGGAGGGGGAAAGGAACAGAGGGCAAGAGAAATAAGAAATAGAAGGAAAAAATGGAAACAAAGCTTTTGTAAATAAGGGGGGGGGGTGAGGGGAGGAGAGAGGAATGGAAAAAAAGAAGCAACAAGATATATCATGTACAGGTACAAATTCCCTATGATGAATGTTATCACTATGTACATCTAAAATGTACCATTAAAATAAAATAAATTATTTAAAAAAAGACAAACAACAATAACCAAAGAGCCATGATTGACACTACTTATCAAAGTACATGCCAACAGATACAAAAATGATTCCAGTACTTACACTTGAAAGGGTTGCTTCTTTTATTAGCATAAGACTATCTTTTCAAGTTAATTTCATTACTTATAAAATACTATATAAATATTATCTGGTATAAAGGCAAAGCATCATTGATACATGAATGGTATGTTTTTAACTAAAATCTATCGGACTCAATTGATATTCAGATGTGATAAAAAGCACAAGTCCTCTGAATAAGTTTCAGTTTTTAATGCAAAAGTATACTGAACTTCATGAATGATGCTATATAGGTTAAATATTTTATCTAACCTGCCAATATTATGATTTACTAATACCTTTTTTGCACAAATGGCCATTCTTCCAAGTGCAGTAGAGGTCTGTGTCCAAAATAACAATAAAAAAGATATAGCAAAAAAGCATCTCAGCTAAAGCCATTTTAACAATATAATATTAATTATGATTTTTATAATGGCAAGCAAGCTAATCTTCTTAACTCAAGTTGTTTGCATTTATCTTTGGCTACATAACCCAAATATTTAAATCAGGGTTTGAACCAAAATCTCACTAATACTTCCCTTGATATCTAGGTTTAAATAAAAGGAATTTACATATTGTCAGTGAGTACTGAGCAGAAAACCTTGTAAAACAGTAATAAACTGGAAGGATTGCTTGGTTTAACACAAAGCAAAGTCTTGTAAAACTAGACGATAGATAAACCTGCCAATAGAATTACAATTTTAAATATAAGACTTTATTGAAGTGGTAAATTAGTATAAAGGAAGGTTTTAAATCTATTTATTAGTCTTTATGGTCACTTCAGTTGACTAGTAGTAGAAATAGCAGAAGAAAGGAAGATAAATTAAGAAAAAGCCATTGAAAAGGGTTAGCATTCATAATGAAATTAAAGAGAATGTCTCTCATTAATAAACTGAAAAAACATAGAAACACACAAAAATTCGTCTAATTTTTCACAGAAGACAACTCAGTACAAGAATGTTTTAAAGATGATTCTACTTTTCTGTTACACAGCAAGCCATATAGACATTAAGCTTTGTTTCAGTCCTGTATCAAGAGCAGAGAGAGAAAAAGGAAATTTTAGTTTATAAGCTATTTTATTTCTATCACCTTCTACAATCTGCCACTCTCTATCTTGTTCAATACTACAGAAGAAATAAATGACTCATAAGATGCAAAAGATAGAATTAATGGAAAACTATCTGAATTGTGTCATAATTCAGATATAAATATAAAAATACAGAATCGAACAAACAACATCACTTTAATGGTTGTATTGAGGCAATTTAAAAGTACATGGTAAGCCATGCTATCTGAAATAAACATAATACATGGACTGCTCATCTCATTTGATTTCCCATGTTTCGTGGTCAGTAGCCATCTGTAACTGCATGTAGATGTGATTCTTGATAATACACTAACACACACACACGCACACACTTCTCTTTCTCTTTCTCTCTCAAAGAAACAAAAGAAACATCAGCATACATTTGTAAGATCTTCATAGGATTTCACGTTCTGTGACCTGTGTGTCGTATGATGTTCTCAGAAAGTGGTTAAATCAATGTATAGCATCACTTTTCTGATGCCTCATCTTAGGAGACCCTGTCTGATAAAAAAAAAAAAAAAAAGTTGGCCTTACATCTCACCTCAAGGGAATATTGATTGATTTGCCATAGAGCTTCTTTCAAAAACTCTAGGCTGTGACAAGTTATAATTTCTATACCAAAACTTAGTTGTTCTTATTATTCCAATGAATATGAACAGAAAATCAAGAAAAAATTGTTAATGAGTATTATTACTTGTATTTTCAGGGTTTTAATTCTCAAATATATGAACAAAGTACCTTCTGGAGCTACAATGTCTCAAATGTTTTGTTTTTATCCCTAGAAACAATGACCAGGAGGATTCAGAAGTAGTATTATAGTCCAGTTCTGGGCTTACTATTCTAAGGAATTTAGATGATTTGAAGTGCATTTTCGTATTATCTGGTAGACAGTCCCAGTATATAAAAAACTAAACATGAAATTAAAAAAAAAAAACCTTACAAAGCTGGGAAAAAAAATCTTTACTAGTTTTTAAACTTTTTTTTTTAAAATAGTGTCTATCCCCTGCACAGTTTTACAATATTGATGCAGTTGTTTCTCTTTCATAAGATTTGTCCGCTTCTGGCAGGCAATTCATAACAAACATTTTAGTAGTGTATGGCTAGATTGACTACTTTCATATGTACAAATGCTTCAGGCTTTCCCAAAATAATGTCTTAGAAATTTCATCACTATTTACTTGAGACTTACAGAGCACTGACTAATATATGGATGATCAAATTCTGTTTTTCTAAAGGCAAAATCAATACTTTCTGTGATCTATGAAAGATGATTGCAAAAACTAAGAATGAAACAGCAACGTAAACAGGCACATATGTGTTTGTGTTGTACTGTAATGTTTAAAACTACTATTTGTGAAGCAAATTTAATCTTTAATTGAAAAGTTATTTTCCATGAAGGCAGTTGTGTTTCATTAACTAAAGCCATTGAACTGTGTATTTTTATTGTACATTTTAAGGACTCATTGGAAATTCATTTTTAAGAAAGAGCTTGTTTCCCTCAAGAAATTGGATATTGCAGAAGATCTCTTTTTCCCTATTCATTCAAAGGAAATGGGTTCTCTACTAATCTCTACAGACATCATACAGTTCCCAGTAGAGTAAAAAAATATTACATATAGGGTTTTTATATATTTGTGAATGAAAAAAAATAGATAATGGTCCTTATATCGATAATGGGTTTAATTCAGTTTACTACTGCCTGTATAATACAGCGCTGGAATAATAAATACAGTTTAAAAAGATTTCCATAAAATGATAATTAAAGTGAGTTACTATCAGTAAGGGAATGAAAATTCATGCCACAGACTAGGAAAACAATCAAAGGATTTTATTGAAAATGTATTTTTCTTAAAATTTCACAAAATGGTCAAAATGCGAACACCACTTTCAACAAAAGAAGGCAGACTTAAACGAGCATTCTACAGAGGGAGACGCCAAATGACTAATGAGTACATGAGTATGTGAGAAGGTGATCAACAATATTAACTTGATGAAATTAAAGTTACGGCCTCAACCCTAACCCTACCCCTAAGACCTGTTGATTCAGATATTAGATTCAGACTCATTAAACAGTTTTTGATCTTCAAAAAGATTTTATTCTCTCCACTCAATGATAGTATTAAAACTTACTGGACTGCCTTGAAGATAATTTCTTGTCTCAACTTCAATTATTTAAATTCTCCTTCAGAATCAAAGTTAGAATAACAAAGTGGAGGAAAAACTCAGGGCTGCACTCATACCTGTCTAGCTTATCTTTTCCGTGATCCCTATAACCATCAGGGTGAATCTTACACATCATTACGTTGTGTACACTGAGGGGTCTACAGCACGGGACTCCCTTTCTTACTGACCTCCTCAAAGGCAAAACTATAGTTGTAAAGTCCAGACCAGTGTGTGCCAGGACTAGGAACAAAGGGACAAGATTATGAAAGACTTTTCCATAATGGTATCTGGAGTGGGATCCTATTTAGATGACTTTATACATTTGTTAAATTTCATCATGTGTACACTTAAGAATGGAGAATTTTACTACATACAAATTATGCCTGAACACTGGCAGTCAACCTTACTTAAATCACAAGTGTACCATACCAGAGTTAGTCTGATGCACTTAATACAATGGGGGTACCATCTTGTTTCATTGGAATAAGGTACCCGTAATGCACTTAAAACCAGTCCTTGGCTTAGGGAAACTATTTCACAGTTCTGTTTCATACTAAGATTACAATGTATTAAAACATCCTGTATTTGTCTTTGTTTTTAAAATAAAATACAGTCTTAGGTATTGATAGTTTAAAGATTGCATTGCATATATTTAAACCCATCATGTGAACATCATAAGATCTTTTGGAGCCTGTGTTTTGCTATACAGAGTAATATATATTCCATACAGTTTTGTGTGATCCATAATTGAGTCAACATGCTTTAAAGAAAATCTTGTTCTGTGCAGAAAATTCATTTCTAAATTGTTTGTTTTATACTGGATGATATGATACACGTGATCTGTATATGCTCCCCAGATCTAAATAAACTGATAAATACCTTTGTCAAGTAAGTGAAGTTACATATGTTCTGATGTTAATAATTTAAGTTCATTTTTGAAAGAAAGAAACATTTTAAATTTTTCTTTTAAATGCTACCAGTATTAATTAAAATACATGAATTACAGAAAGATTTTGTTTCCTTCAGTTTTTTATTTTCAGTGCTAATATATTTTAAAGAAAACACTACATAATATTAAATTTGTATGCAAATATATCTTTCATTAGCATACACATTTGTTCCGTAAAATTTAATATATCTGAATATGTAATTCTGATCTTTTATAAAGCACATAAAGCTATTGTTTTTCTGGAATTCTAATATGCCTACCCTTTCTACATTGTTCTGCGGAATGTGCACACACACACATCTCAACTGAAAGACATTTTCCTTCAGTAGAGATTTTGTTCAGTTTTAGATTTAAGGTTAGTATGTAAACATTTCCGCTTGTAGGATTAAAAACCTCATCTCTCAAACAAATGAAAAGGTACATCTTTTCATGCCAGCGCTCATTATGGAGAAATCAGGCTGTGTTCTCACATAGTTTTGTTGTGGTTCTGGGGATGAATCCATGACCTTGCACAGGCTAAGCAAGTACTCCACAAGTGAACTACATTTACAGGCGCGTAAGTAAATTTATATACTAAAGAATCTTATAGTTCTCTGTTATATGTAATGAGATAAGATGTACAAAGATATTTTAAATAGTACGATATTCTCAAAAATAATATTGTATAGATTTGATACTCTTTAATAGTTTGCTAGGTGGGCACAGTGGCACATGACTATAATCTCGGCACTGGGAAGGCTGAGGATCACTGGGTTTGAGGCTACACAGTGAGTTCAAGGCAAGCCTGAACCACACTGTGAGAACCTAGCTCAAAATAAATATATAATAAATAAAAATAGATTGCTATTTATATTTACCCATAAATTTCACATAAATTACATATCTAGTAAGATCTCAAGATAAAAATGTAACACACTAGAAGGTGTATTTTTAAACCAATTCTCTTCAATTTCTGGATGCTTGAGCTCTTTTTCCTGATCACCCATTTAATCAAAAATACCTTAATGTCCCAGGGGAGACATAATGCAGCTGCTTTTGTCTTTTGAGATTTTCCCAGTCAGGTAAAAGAGAGAGAATTTAAAGTAGTACACAGATCAGGGGAAATTAACTTACAGATCTGGATATATTTTAAGGTGTACATATTGGGATTTGGCTCATTTTAAATGCACAGATTTATCCATATCATCTTTCATAAACTCTTTATTGTACTACATATGGAAATGTCAATGAAAACTATTGAACTAGAAAATACTTTATAAGTCATAATGATAGTTTGCATTACATTTCAGCCAAGAATTATGACTAATTCAAAGCACTGTTCCTTATCTCTCTTCATCTCAGTTCCCACAATACTCACCAGAAACCCTGAGAGCCCCTGAAAGGTCGTTTCTGCTATCCACCTACAGACACCCACAAACTGTCCCCAGTGGCGACAGGACAATTTTCATAGTGAGAAATAGTACTAACCACTTTGCTTGTAGTGAAAGTCATAAAAAGAATGTAGAAATAAAAATATGAACTCTACTAATAAGCAAGAAAATGTTCTGCTAAATTCTTTAAAATAGGTGAGAAGTGATTAAATAAGATAAAAAACTGAAGACATAAAAAATTACATATTTTTTTCCAGTTACTTTGAAAAACACATGCCTTCTCTTTCCATAAATACTTTTGCACATGACACTTTAAAGATACGTTAAATTTCATTGTCATTATACTCTTGCCCTCAGGAGCTTCCAGTGTAGTTGAAAAGATAGACAAGGTCTCAAATTTACTCAAAATATGAGTCAGGGAAGAAATACATGAGTTTCCAAATCTATCACAACATGGCATAATTGCAGATTTGAGCTGGAGATAAAGTCAATATTTCTAAAAATTGTATTTTTAAATACATTTATATAATAGTATAATTCAAAACACCTTAGGACTATTACCATAAAAGAATAGCAGGTAGAGAATTCTAAAACATTACAAATTAAGGGATAGGATTAAAGAAAAGAAAAAGAAATAGGTAATTCCTCTAAACATTTGTTGATCGATCTATGTATACTTCCAAAGAAATGAAAAAATCAAGAAAGATAAGATTACGGGAAAAAAGTATAATCGCTTTTCACAAAAGCACTTCATCTTACCTCCACTATCAGTTGCTGAAGGGACGGTGATGCTACCGGCTGCAGACTTGAGTTGCCCCTTATGGGACTATGAAGACTAACATAAGCCACAACGTTTTTTTGCAGAATCTTCTTGAAATCCTGAAATCCAAAAAATAACAAAGGAGCTATCTTTACCATAACCCAAAACAACATATTTTATTTTGTTAATTATATACTGAGTAATAAACTCTTTGTATTTAACATTATTACATTGCACAGAACTTTTTAAGAAGTAAATCCATAGCACTTAATAGAGTAAGCCAGAGTTAGGAGATTTTAAATGAGGATGGTGAGGAGTTAGATGTAAAAAGTAATAAAATAGTTTAAAGCATGCTTCTGACAAAAGTCAAATTTTAAGAGACTATGTCGTCAAAACCTTAACATAGGACAGGATTCAACTACAGAATCCAGAATGGATATTTGCTTCAGTGATAGCACACAATTTTATAGTCATTGAATTAGAGAACAGACATGGATGAAACTACTTTAGTGATTAATAAAATGAGTCTTTTCCTTTGAAGCACTGAGATAGTTCAGAGTTACTTTGTAACTCTTCAATGTGAGAATAATTAAGCAAAATACAGTTGTGACCATACAATTGTTGCTACTTTGAAAAGAAACCTTATACAAGCTGGAGTTTTAACTCAATGGTAAAATACTTGCCTAGAATGCATGAGGCAGACAGATACCACAAAACCAAACAAAAATCCTGGTATGTTTCATGTACATTAATGGAATAAAATGTTTAGTCATATAGTTTTCCACTGTCTGTTTACCCTAATTCTCCAAGATCAAAGACCGCTGATTCTATCAATAAGGTACCACTAAGAGGTGTTTCTATTATTTTCCTGCTTTCTGTTCACACATATTTAATGAATATTATTATGTGGAAGTTCTATATAATCCTAACTTATGCCATGTCTTTGGACAGTATTTTTCTTAGTCTAGAAACACAAAGATTATAGGATTATAGACTATAAGGACTATAATGTTAAAGACTATAAGGATTTATATCTATAGCAAATCAATAATCTTATTTCTTTTTTATGTTGAAAATTTAGCTTATTCCTGTTAAGAGAGGTAAAGGGACAATAATTCGAAACAAATAATTATTTTAAATGTATATAAAAATACATTTAAACTACCAATTTAGTAATGATGCTGTTCAAAATTATTTATTGCTACTTAAATGCTATGAAAAAGTTTCTATTAGCACAACCACATAGATACTGTCTATACGTGAGTTCACATAATTCCTCTGAAAACATTGTTGTTCGAGGAATCCAGTATTAGAAAAGTTAATCTCGCCTAAGATTCATATTTTATTGGTAGCAAGGATCTGAACCCTGATTTATTTCAATGTAAAAACTGTATCATTTCCAAAATACCCTGTAAATAACAAAGATTTTTCAAAGATGAAATGGTGCTTTAAAAAATGTTTAATAAAATGTTGCAATTTTCCTCAAGGATCAAGAACATTATTGAGTCAATTTCCCAATAATTCTATCACTGTAAATCCCATTTTTAAATTTATTAACCAACATTACTTAATCCTCTCAACTACAACAGCAGGTTTCCAGGTGTTTGTATGTCAGCACTATTAAATAGGGTAAATATCACATCAATAGGGCTTTCTCCCTCACCTTCAACAGGGAACATATTTAGAGTTTAAATTGGTTTCAACATGAAAGAAAATGTTTCATTCTCAAAAGGAAAAGATTGGATAAGAATACCCAGAACAGAACAAGTGGCAGTTCTCTAGATTTTTCTTCAACTGGACAGTTACAAAATCACTTTATGAGCTGTATTGAAGAAATCTCCTGCTACACAGTAAATTATAAAAAATATACTTTAACCATCAATAATAAAATCTGTTTGTTGTTCACTGTTTTAATTGTTCATTTGTTTCTGTCAACCTAGTCATGTAAAAACCCAGAAGGTGGTGAAATGTATGAAGTTACCAAATTTATAAGACAGTGTCCCTATACTTTTGAATAGAGAGAACATTTCTTACAAATATCTTTTCCTCTGTGGACTTTCACAGTGTAATACTTGTATATATCTTGTCTAATGACTGAGAAAACATAACATTACCAAAAAGCACAACGGATTCACTAAAACTTAAAAATGACTTTATAAACTGGATATGATGTCACATAGCTGTAATCCCAGCTACTTCAGAGGCTGAGGCAAGAGGGTCTCAAGTTTGTGTTCAGGCTGTGTGATTTAGGGAGATCTTTTCTTAAAATAAAAAATAAAATGGACCAGAGATAGCTCAGTGGTAGAAAGCCCCTGGGTTCAATCCCCAGTAAAAGCAAAAAAAAAAAAAAAAAAAAAAAAAAAGCAATTTATATTTTATTGACCAAAAATGATGTACTCAATTGAAAAAAAATATTGCTCGCATACATGCAAGTTCATATGGGTTCAATTTATGGGTTATCATGATTGATATGCAAATAAATTCAAGGGCTTTCTGCAATATAATTTTCTCTGTATTTCAGCTCGGAATATTTAAGTTATGAAATAATAATGATAGGCAAGCCTACTTTGAAAACACAATTTAGAAATATGCTATCAATTTAGAATTAACGCACATTGTGAAAATTATTAGCTATCTTGAAGATTAGTGAAATTTTTGGAGATTGAAAAGACTCAAGACATTTTCTTAATTACAAGAAAATTGAAACACTGTTTTATTGTTTATGAATTATTTAAAACAGTCCAAAATCAAACAAATTCTCAAAATTGCTTACTAATTTCTTTACTGATTATGAAAGTAAGTAATTTGGAATAAAAGTTTGAGAGGACAGTTGAGCTGGTATATTTTCCATCTTATCCAGAAAACTGCCAATTTAGAAAGGTTCTTAAAGCAACAAAATTTCTTCATTTGAAATAATTCTTTCAAACACAGAACATTCATACCACTGATTTGCACAGAAAAACATTCCAGTGTGTAGTTTGTGGATCTTGCTGAACTTTACACTATAAAATGTTTCTCATCATTGCAACTTTTCTTTTCCTCAAATTAAAGTAAAACACGCTATTTTCTTTCTATACTTCTTGATACTTTTTTTGATAGTCAACAGACATTCATCCTTTTTGAGTGCTTAAATAAAAACTGCAACGAGAATTTCCCATTTGATAGAATATTTTCCACTCGAAGCTAAGATACTGAACAAAGAATCAAATGGTGCCCTAGTATAAATCATGTAGATTTTTTGGCTTATAAATTTCCTTTGTATTAGAAAAAAACATAAAAGTCAATACAATAGTTAGGAGTTTCACTGTATTTCCACTGTTGTTAATGCAACATCAACCCAATTATCAGTTGTCACACTAAATTGAAATGTGATATCTTTGGTATGCAGACATATTAGAAGCATTTGAAACTCAAACTTTAGTTGTGTTCTAAATAAGCCCCACTGCAATGTCTATTTCATTAATGTTTTCTACAGTAATTCAGTAAGCAGAGAGGGAAGAGGATGTAGGGAGGTAGGGGTGATGCAGATGAGAAGAGAAAGGGAGGGAAGAAGGTGACTTCTAGCTGAATCTAATTTCTATATTGTAGACAAAATATATAATGCTAAATTAATAAACAATAAGAGATAAGAGATTATATCCTGATTCCAGATAATTCCCAGAAAGTATTTTTTAATGTAATAGTTTGTATCAACTAACCCTTTCTTTTCCAGTGGCTGTTGACTTGATCTTTAAAGATAAATACAATGATTAAGTGACCTATTATGGCTTTGCAGGTCTTGTGGTAATGGGAATAAGGGTAGCTGCAGATCACACACGATTCACTCTGGCATAGCTCTACTTCCACCTCATTTTTACAAGTGATCTTTGCAAATTAGCAGATATTACAACGTTAGTTGAAAAGCACATTATTGTCTTGG
The DNA here is from genome assembly GCA_004026905.1 of Hystrix cristata. NCBI lineage: Eukaryota > Metazoa > Chordata > Mammalia > Rodentia > Hystricidae > Hystrix > Hystrix cristata. Next base: position 48,533 of record PVJO010010040.1, read on the forward strand.
CTTCAAAAATTTCACATTGTCTACTTAGAGACAAAAGAAAAGACTTATGATTAAAGTTTTTTTTTACCTCTCCCCACTCATAGGAGCCGATATTGCCCAGGGTTGTTCCTCCCCAAGAGCAGAAAACAATGGTGCGGTCTGGCCTCCATCCCTTCTTAACTCTCAGCATCAAAGCTTGGATAAAAGCTGTGATTACTGCAGTACTGCTCGCCCATTCGTGTCCATTATAACTGTATCCAGCACGATGGTGGCTGCCAACTAGAATATACCGGTCTGGAAACGGAAGGAAACGAGAGCCATTAAAACAAAATGTAAATGTTAACAATACATTTAATGACATTTATATAATCCTATTGCATAAGTAAGCAACAATTAAGCAAAATTGTTCTAATAATAAAGACTGTTTTAACATATTTCACACACTGCCTTAGTTCACACATCTGTGTGTATCAAAGCAGAGGCAGCTGCTAAAACCAATTATAAACCCAAAGCTTAGAACCATATTACTGTCCTTGCAACATGAATATTAATTAATGAAGTATACAAATATGCCACATTGAAACTCTTATCTAACATTTTTCCAGGATCATAGTGGGAAGTTCTGTGTAAACAATGTGTGTATGCTCAGCAAATATTAATGAACTATTAACACATTTGAGGAAGCAGCGATTCAGTAGCCGTGAATATTAAAAGTGTGGTAGTCTAGTACAAATTCTGTAAATAAATGAAGTGTTCAGGGAATTAATTACACCTTCCCACTGATAGTTTTAGTCCTCCATTCTTTGAAAAAAATAAAATTCACCAACATCAAAAGCCATTGAACTACTGAAAAAGTTGACTTTTCAAATATTGTATTTCATATAGTCATCCAAAATTCATTAGATATGCTACTAGAAATGTTTTAATAATACATGCATGTGGGCTGTGTACTATGTATCATCAACTGTCATTAGTAATAAGGTAAGCTAAAAATGTACCCCCAGAGTTTCCTCTGATTTTGTCAGTCAATGCTATTGATGGTAATAACACAGCTAAATTAATCTGACCAAGTATTCCTATACATCTGTATAAAAAGCTTCTTTGTTATCATTTCATCATAAGATGCTCCAGAACTTGATGGCTAAATGTGCAGACTGTGAAGACAGCCTGTTTGTGTTGGGAGCTGGCCTTTACAATTTACTGGTTGTGTCACTGAGGAAAGTTGATTTCAATTCTATGACTTAGTATCTTCAACTCTAATATGGAAATATAAGTGACACAAATATTCAATTGTTGTGAGTTTTATGTGAATTACTGTTTGCAAGGCACTTTGAACACTGCCTGGCACAAAGTAGAACCCAAAACTGTGTGAAACACATTAATCTGCCCTTGACTTCATGACATCAAAAAGCTGCTGTGAGAAATGTCATAATGTGAAGCTATTTTAGTTTTCCAGATTGACATTGGAATCATCCATGGATTTTATCAATGGGTTTGATTTCAATTTTGATTTGATTGTTGGAACCATTGATGGATTTGATTTTATTAAGGCTTAATTAACAGTACACATGAAGGGTCTAGAAAGGTTGAAAACTTGGGAATGTATTCACTTGTCTCTCAGGAATACCAGAAAGTTCTATTTCAGATTGTCTGTGTTTTAAATAAATCATATTTGGCAAACATAATATTAATTGATGACTATTTCTAGTTATCGTTCATTAAATTTATAAAATCATGTGAATAAACAACCAATATTTTGTGTAGAATTCAAGAAATAGTTGAGAAGGTTTGCATAACATACATTAGAGAATATTGATTGTGAAACTGATTTAAAAATTTTTTGGTAGGTTGAATTCCTTTACCCTGAGCTAAAGCTAATGCTAATATACTAATGCACAACTGGGTTTTCCAGTAATGATTTGCAGATGAAGAAATGATGATAAATATTCTAGTGGTTCAGAGATTCTTCTGATGGAATTTTGACAAAATGGTTGAAATGCAATTGCGAAAATTTCAAATTCATATGTAGTGTATTTAAAGACATTATGATCTGAGGTTGCTCAATATTGCTACTATAAGGCCATCAGAAAGAATACATATTTTTCATGAATTTTCTAAGAGTTGGCTGGCAAGAAACTGGGAGGATATATAACTTGATTTCAAAATACTTTGGGTTTGCAATTAGGTCAATTTGCCTAATGCTGTGAAAAGAGTAACTCTCCAAGGAGAACTTTAGTAAATGTCTGAACCACATCAACAGAAATGGCACAAGTGTAATGAAACAATTTTGTGCACTACACAGTGTATAAGAGGCACATCAGAGAGAGATGTGTGATTCAGTCTTACAATGCATATGGAGGTGTTAATATATGTGTCAGTTATTTTTGACCTTTTTTGGTGTATGTAACATCATCTGATAATTCCATCAGGGGATTTAAAAGGTATAAAATTATTTAAAATCTAGCTAGGTGACTCTTTTCACAAGCACTGTCAAAACTGTCAGTGGAGCAAGGTTGGGAAATGAGATACTGATTTTGATTAATATTGAAAAATTATATTTGGAGAAAAAAATCTTATTTTTTTAAATCATTAAAAATAAAATATTTTCTTTTAAAATTGTTTTTCTTGTTTACATTCCCACTAACAATGTAGAAGAATTGCTTTTTTCCTGTAGCCTTGCCAGGATTTGTTATTACTGTATTTGATTTCTTGATGGCCATTCTTTCCGGAGTAAGATGGAATCTCCGTGTAGTTTTAACTTGCGTTCCACTAAAAATGGCCAGAGACAGTGAACATTTCTTCATGTATATATTGAACATCTGTACTTCTTCTGAAAAATGTCTATTCTGTTCAGTTGGCGATTTAGATTGTTTTATTTATTTTGGTGGGTCTAATGTTTCTTGACTTCCTTATATATTATAGATATTAGTCCTATTAGTCCTCTGTCCAAGGAATACCTGGCAAAAATTTTCCCCATTCTAATAAAAATTCCAATGCTGTAACAGTGAGTAAAAGGAAAAGACAAAGCAATGAAATACTGGCTTTAGTAACATATGCCAGTTTAATAAATCTAAACTGTTTCTTGTCTCATCGACCCCCAACAATTCTCTACTAAAGTTTGCTTTTGAAGAGATAACAGTAGAAAAGAGAATAAAAATATACTTTCTTAGTTCTACACTGATCCACTCTTTGAATAACATAAAGTTCCCGTTACACCTAAAGTTAGATATTTCACTATGTTATTAAATTAATACAGAGTGTTTGTTGGTGAAGTCTCCTATAAAATGTAGATTACAAATATCTAACCCTACTTACCTGGAGATGCCAAGCCCTTCACATAGCCAACAACATTCGTAACTGTTTGAAATTTTGTGACTGTCTGAACTTTCATGCTGACAATTCTTATTTCTGAAAATAAATAAGAATGTTTATTCATCTCTATTCTGTTGTATTTTTCTTACATTAAAATTTATTTTTCCAGCATCACCAGCAAGAGAATTCCACACAAATCAAGTTTTCTCAGAGAGCCAAAGTATTTTTCTTCACCAAATATTTATTCAATATTTTGTGCAGACTCTATTTTAAGTGTTCATTATAGAATGATGACTAAGACACAATCTCCAGTCTCACAGAACTTCGGAGCTCTAATGAGGCAGTTCTGAGGCTTGCATTCAGTGCTATGAGATAAACATGAGAAAACACAGATGACCTCCAGGAGAGGTAAGAAATTTATACTTTTCAAAAGATAGTTAAAAATACTTCCAGAGAGTATTGAATGTTTCTTATTTAAGAAAAAGTACATGTGAAAGAAAATTTAACCTTTCCTGTATGACTCCTTAAAAACTCTAAGTTAGTACACAATTTAGAAGGACAGAGATTCTCAAACCTATTCGTAGTTTCATATTTTGGATCTTTACGTCTACGTTATTAGATCTCTCACTTATATGAATCTCCACTAATTGCTGTGCTTCTTCAAGCTCTTCTATTTATGCCTGATGCTCAAAAAATGTGCAAATAAGATGAAAATCCCAGTCTATTAATAGAGATTCTGATCACAGCCCTGCTGTTTGAAGGTCTTTGGTGTGACATAAGTGAACCTGAGGTTGACGGGTCCCAGGAATTCTGGAGCGGGGCGGAAACTGAAGAGCACCTGGCTCAGAGTGCAGTGTTCAGGCAGAGGGTGGCAAAGCCAGTGATCGGGTGCCACACTGTCCCAGCAGCCCCCTCTCCTCACTTCTTACTGCCACATGCAAATTATAATAAACACATTGTTTCTTCTTTAAGTGTTTAAATTTACACCAGCAATTTGACTAGAAAATCAGTATGCTGAATCCGTGCTTTTACTTCAGATGGCATGCATACTGTTCATTTTCAAATTAACAGACTTTTTTTTTCTGTAGTAGTTCCATGATTATATAAAAACTTAGCCCAAATTACAAGGATTCAAGATATTTCTTTCTCTCCTCTGCCTCACATTACTAACATCTTGCACTAACGTGTTGCAAATTTTGTTATGATGGATGAGTCAGTATTAATACATTATTTATTTTTCGGCCTTGCTATTGAATTTCATTCTAATTGGTGCCATACTGTTTTAATTAACGTAGCTTTAGGATATACAAAATGGTGGCTCTTCTATCATTATTATCATCACTATCACCATCATTTAATTATTGTTCACTTTGAACCACATTTATGACCAGTATTTTAAAATGAAGTACAATAATAACATTTTGTGTATCTTAAAAAGGTATTTCAGGATTTCACTAGGATCACTCAATATTAATAAACCTGAGGATATTACATTGACTCAGTATGTGAACATGATATACCTCTCAATTTATTTCAGTTGCTTTTATGTCTTTCATTACATTTTTATATTTTTCTCCATGATAATTTTTTTACAACTATTATTAATTTATGTTTTCTGGTTTTCTAGCTATTTGAACAACATTTTTATACCTGTCTGAATTGCACGTAAGAATGTTATTGAATGCATACTTTGGTCTTATAATGACCCTTCTAGTTAATTTCTTGTATGTTCTAGAGTTGATACTTAGGGTTTTTTTAATTTCTGTTAGTGTTCAATGAAGATAATTCCTTACTGCAAACAGATAGTTTTGTTTATGACATTGGAATCATTATAGTTTTTGCTTGTATCATTTTATCTGCTACTGCCATCAGGGCTGAATGGAGGCAGTTTTAGCAACACCCTTGCTCTTTTGTCCTTTGTTCTTGACTTTTCAAAGAATGTTTCAAAGATTTTATCTTTTAAAAGATGTTTGCTTTAAGTTTCTGGGAAATTCCTTTTATCAAAGTAAGACGATCACTTCTTACTTTGCTAAGAGGTTTTACCATAAGCAGATGTTTAATCATCTATTAAGATAATTGTAAAGCTTCTCACTTTACAGTGTTTACAAATGCATGTATCTCTGGAATAAGCTCTACTTGACCACAATCTGTTTTCTGTACTTGGCGATTAATATTTTTAGGATATTTGCATATGTAGCACTAAATGATTACTTGATTTTACTTTCAATTTGTTCTAATCTAGTTTTGACATCTAGATTATATAATCTCATTAATATTTTAGGAAACTTTTCTTTCTTGCCTAGATTCCGTAAACATTTATGTAGCATAAGGAGTATGCATTTTACAAAAAGGGATAGGACTCACCCACTCAAATCTCTTCCCTCTCAATATTATGTTCTATGCTTATTATTTCCTTTCTTAAACTTTACCAGAATGCACTATGCTGTTCTTTAAATTCTTAATTTAAATGCTTCATTCCTTGCCTTTCAAACTTTATATACACATAGTGTGTATGCATATGCATAGTCCACCAAAAACCATATACATCAGGAAAAGAAAAACTTGTATAAATATTTTAATGCTAAATTTATTGAGACATCGTGAGACCAATACAAGTTACCTTTGACCTCTGCAATTACAAAAGGTGCTCAAAGTGCTGGGCATGAGCTCCCAGATCTGTATTAGTATGGCAAACTGCCGAAGTGTGTATGGATTTTTTAGTGTACTTTGCATGTACAGTATTATCTCATATACATTATTATCATTTTTCATGTTCTTAGTTTTTGAAATTTCTGCTATAATTCCTTTTAAAATATATGCATTTAGTGGAATTAGTTTTAAATTGCTACATAAAAAGTGTGAGCTACTGCTTTGATATTCATATCTAACTTAATTATGGTAAGAGAATAAAGTGTATATGGACTGATACTTTGGTACTAGGTAAGATCTGTTTTATGACTATATGGGTTATTGCAATTTATAAATTGCAGTTAAGATTTTTATAAGCATTTCATGTAAATCTGTACATTCCCCTTTTAATGGATACAGCATCATACATATTCATCTATGCAAATATATATGTATATATCTTGAAATTTGTGTGACTATAACATTACTAACTCTTCTACATGCACTATGTTTTCTCTTTTTTTTATGTTTTCTCTTTTAATGATTGAAACATGTTTGAGTTTCCTACAATGATATTTATCATTTTATTTTAGTAAGTATCTAAAATTTTTTGTATATTTTTATACTAGTTCCTTAAGTCTATATGAGTTTGAAATTGTACCTTTCTGTTGAATTAGTCCTTACACATTTTTTCTATCCTGTTTTTTTCTAAATCTCCCACATTCAAATTTGATATTAATACAATTAATTCACACTTGTTTTGGTTAATGTTTCTCTGGTTGAATGTTTTCCTTGCACTGTAGTTGCTTTTGTCAGACATCTATGGAACATGTATCACTTGTGAACAATATTATGCTACTAGTTAGCTTGGAAATATTTACATTAGTGGTAATGAAAATTCCGAGCTAGGAATTTCATTTGTAAGAGCATTTTTTTGTTTGTTTGTTTTATTTTGCTTTTAACCTTCCAGAGCTCAGGAAGAAAAAAAAAATAACTTTCCTTTACTGGAGGTGGCTATTTTTTCTGATGTTCCCACATCCACCACATAGTCCTGGTTTATGTAGAGATCTTAGTTCCAACTTTTTGCCTTCATGGGCACATAATCATGTCTTTTAACACATGTGGCTGCTGTGGTCCCACTCTGATCCACAGAAACCCACAACCTCTCAACATCGCCAACCATAGCAGCAACTCTTCTGCTTACTTCTCTGATTTTTACTTCTGCCCTCATTTTTTGCTTGTGGATTATGATTGTATTTGGTCTTTTTTAATAGCTTCTCTTAAAACATCTATTTTTCTTATTGTTCCTTCAGAGTTCCTAGACGCTTACACAGAAGGATTTTAAAAGTATTTTATTTTTCTTTCTTCTATACCCTGAAGTCTCAGATTCCTGTTTAAAAGAAACAGAGTTCTAAGAAAAGAAATACAGCCTTTTGGGTCAGGAGTCAACAACTCTGCGCCCAACTGCAGATCATCACCGAAAGACTCCAGCGTTACACCGCGTGCTTCTCCCTTTCTCTGGTTCACTTTCGTCTGCTAGGTAGGGAGCATTTTAAGGAAAGGATCGTGGCTCCTCACCTGTAGCCTTAGGTGCCAAGGTCCTAAGGCACGAAAGCTTGCTTATATTGGGTTTGCAAAACAACAGGCCTGGCTGGCAGGGCCCCAGGTCAAAAGTTTATTCTGTACTCATCTAGTTCTTGATACAGATAACTTAGCACACCTATGTTCTGCTGAAGCCTATAAATAAAGATTGTGTCTTGCAGGGGTAGACAGTCTGCTCATCAGGCTGATAGCTCCACTGGGTTCCAGCTGTCCTGTGTGAAACTCTTTCATCCCCTACCGCTCCTCTGCCCTGTTCATCTCGGCTGTGAGGGTTGTGGCACTTTTGGTCTGAGGAGTATGCTCTCTTTACATTGGACCCTTCCAACTGACAGAGGACTTCTCTATGTATCACGGGGCAAAGACTAGACTCCATCCAAATAATGTCATACTTGCACAGCAAACACGTGTATTCCCCTACATATGTAGATTCCAGTACCTATTGTTTTATAGTATTCCATATCTTTTTCTAAAAACAGATACACAGAGAGGCCATTTGCCTGTAGTGGAATCAGTGCCATGGTCACATTTAAAATTTTAATAATGAATGTCAATAAAACATTAGATAAACTCACATTCTAATGATGCATCTATTGCTGTTGGCTTTGTTAATTTGAACAATCCATTGCTAAATCAATATTACTCTTTGGAGCAATAACAGTAATAATTCTGCACTTTGGAATTCATCCTATAGTCTCTAGTTTTAATTATTTTTCCCATTCTGTGTAATCGAGGATCTTGGCTCTCTGACTGTAAGTAGGACTTCTGGGATTGGATCTAGAGGTCTGCTCTAGACTCACGCTTTTAGTAGGAATAAATAATCTGTTGACATATTTCCTAAAGCCAACTATTTGCTTAAAAATTATCTGAGTAAAATCTGCTTGTGCATTCTATGCTACCATGATTTATATATTTTTAGGGCAATGTAGTTATCTTCTTAGTCTGCAATACTCATACACCTACATTCACATTCACATGTGGAGGTACACATATGAGTTTGTATGCATAATTAGTAAGGTTATCTAAATAGGAAGAAATTTTAAAGAATATTAATTCTAGAAAAAATAACTTAGATTGTACGCTTGTAAATCTAAAAATTCAGTTATTAGTTTACCACATCTTTCTAATTAATCACCTGTAACACTATCTTTTACTGCATGTTTTCTATTTGTCCATTCAGATTTATTTTTTAACTTTGTGCCCCAGGGCAGTGACCTCTACCCGGCTTTCTAAATCTTTGGCTTCAGGTTGAAGCCAATGGAAGGGATCAGCAAGAGCTTAGCAGGTGGGTAGTAAATGATTAGAGGACTTATTCTCTAGCATCCTCCCTGGCTGGTTGGTTGCTGGCATTGCCTGGATTGCTTGACTAAAAGTCACAGCTCCTCTCTTACAGGTCAAGATCTTCAGACTCCTGTAACTATTTTCTTTTCTTTCCTCTTCCAGAGTAGAGTTAGTAGAAATAACTAGCCCTGGTTTAGAAGTAGTAGTACTGATAACATCTCTTTTTTTGTTTCCCTTTATCTGTCTACACCTTCTGCATAGACTGTTGGCTGAATCCACTTATATGTCAGTGACTTCCTGATGGCAACTTGATTTCTGTGTGAATCATTCTATGTATGATCATTGATTTACCCATACTTGTCACCAGAGAATGAATGGATGAAGAGGAGATTTCCTTTATTATTAATATGGTGGGCTAGGATAGCAGACTAAAGCTTCCCATTGAAAATGATTCACGATGATGAATAAAACATAAAACCAGTATTGTTAGCAGCATCTAAAAAAAGCAAAAAATTAAGGAATTAGGTCTACATTTAAGGTCTAGATTGACAAGAGCCCAGACAAGTAAAGCTGAAGCTATTTTCAGCCTGAGGGAATTAGCTGAGTTGAAGAATGCTTTCATCTTGATGGTCTCCTGGGAAGCAAGTGTCCGAAGACTCAGACCTGGGCCTGCACACATTGCAGAAAGGAAGACAGCTCTAAAAAGTGGCTATTTCATTATGAAGTAGAAATTCTAATGGTCTGTGTTCATCCACTCCATCCCAAAGACTGTACAAATAGTTACCTGGCATAAAGCAGAGAAGGGACAGGGATTCCTAAGAAATCATTTCTGGAGTAACTCTAAAAGTACATAAAGAGATTTATATCTCCTAAAACAGTAGAGAAAATATATAATAACAAATTCTCTAAAGGGAAAAATAAAAAGAAAGCATATGTAGTGCAAAGATGAAACTCAAATTAAGGTGAAAAATATAAATACATAGTAATAACATTAAGTATAATGGAAAAACACTCCAATTAAAGTAGGATCTGATTGTATACTGTTTGCTATTAATTAGAAATGTATATTAAAAAAGAAACATACAGAAAGGTTGAAAGGAAAAACGGTTCAGCATAAAGGTAACAATCAAAAATTTGGTGTAGCAAATCAATAATAGGCCACATCAAATTAATGTATGTTTTACCAGCTATAAAGAAAATTCCTTCATCTGATAAGTGGTTCAACTAACCAGGATGAGTCAATATATTTGAATTTATAAATGCTTAAATAGTGACCTCAAATTATATAAAACAAAAACTTGACAAAGCTACAAGGTAAAACAGACAAATCTGTATTTATAGGGGTTGATTCCAAGACTAACGAGATGTGGGCTACTTGTGCAAACGAATGAAGACATTTGGTCCAAATAAGCATATATAGAACATTACATCAACAATTTACACATCACACTCTGTTCTAAAGTCACGAAACACTGATCGCATCCCAGACCATGAAGAAGACCTCGAATGTCTGAACTATAGAAACAAAGCAGAAACAATTTATTCTAATAAAAACCTAAATCAATTTATGCTCTACTTAGTTATTGATACTTTACATCACAGTTCCAAGTAATAGACAAGTGGCAAAAGACTGGCAGAGAGAGTCAAGAGAAGTTACTTCCAACTTGAAAGTAACCCCAAAGGGGATTTTGTGGAAGATGGCATTCATAATGAGAGTTAAGAATTTAGAAGAGACTGTGCCTTTACAACATGCAAGACACATTTGGATAATACTGACTAGAATAATAGGGGGAAATATTGGATACATTAGGACACTAATAGGACATAGAACCAGAAAGGTGGTGGTGATCTCTGATAGTTCCTAAATTATTAATAAATACAAAATCCCTGTCCATTTTGAAGAATGGATCAACAAAATAGAAAATAAGGTATGTTTTCATCAGTTTTATTACACATATAACCTACAAAACTTAGCTGGGGTTTTTGCAATTTATAGTGAGTGACAGATACTTGAACAATAATGAGATAAGTGTGTAAGAAACTATAAAACTTTCTCAAAATATTAAAATTTTGAAAACACTTGTTAAAATGTTCTAACTTAGAAGCGTATATCTCAGGTTGCCTTTTGGTGTTTTAGCAAATAAAGAAATAAAAACCTGAGACTAAATTTAAAGTAAGTCATCAAAACTGTTGAAATAGAAAGTTGGAAACTTGAGGAGTTCTGGGAGAACGAAGTTCTGTCACCCTCAGTGAGCCCAACCGCACTCCCCAGGACACAGAAGATGGACTCTACTCTCTGTGCACTTTGGAAATCGGTTCCCCACCTATGCTCATTCTGTTTAAGATCCGTGATGAACAGTCCTTCAAAGCGAATTCTGAAGCCTTTTTTTTTCTTTTGTCCTTTTTTCTGAGGACTTCAGAAAGGCAGCTCGTGAATGCCGAACTTCCCCTGTACAGATTGCTTTGTTATGAACTTCTAGCTGGACTCTTAGGTCCACTGAGCAACTGCCTGCTTGAGGAGCCATGAGACTGGGCGTCACGACTGCCACTCTCAGGGAATCCTAACATCTAGCTCGCAGTTCTCGCCACAGATATCAGTCTTTCCCGAAGTGATCCAGCACACAGAATTTTTTTCTCACATAAGGAGAAGCTCTGATAGTCATATGTGCATTACATAGAAAGGATTTGCGCAAATTAAAATTAGTCCCATTTTCTTCTTGATATTTTCTTCCTTGTTGAAAGCTGGAAGTTACTAAAGCCCAAGGGCCCATGTGTTTAAGGCTTATTTGCCAGCCTGTGACACTGTTTGGGGCTGATGGAACATTAGGAGGTGGGAAGAACTTAGAGCACTATGTAGACACAAGCCTTGAAGGGGATATGGGGACCCTGCACATCCTCTTTTTTTCTTGGTTGCTGTGAGGTAAACAGCTTCCTCTCCCACACACTTTCCCATGATATGCTGCCTTGACACAGACCCAGAAGCAACAGGGCCAAGAGACTACTGGCCAAAACCTCCAAAACTCTGAGCCAAAATAAACTCTTCATCCTTATAAGTTGTGTGTCTCAGGCATTTTTGTTAATAGTTATGGAAAGCTAACATAGCAAACCTGTTCTAAAACAAATTTGCATTTTAGGCCTACTGAATTTTTTCTTTTGATGCATCAAAAGAGGCTACTAACTTGTCATATTGGGGATTAAAGTAGGCCACACCATAGCAAATCTATACCACTCCACTGTCTGTTGAGATACAGACAGCTAGATACATACATTCATGGACATACAGCCAGATTGACTGATAGACAGCTAGATAGACAGATGAATAGATACAAATAGATAACCTCAAGAGATTCTTTAGCTAAAGTTAAAGCATAACACACTTTTGGATTTTCTCACATGTAGCAATTTTGGAGCTAATCAGAACACACTGATTTGTTTTATATGTAACAAAAATGATGCCAGATTGAAATTTACTAACATTCTTGTCAATGGATTTTTGTGAAAAGTTAAAATGAAGTATTCGTCAGTGAATTTGTGTGTAATAATTTGTAATAGTAATATGCTCAATATATGTTTTTAAATCTCTATTCAAGAAATACTAATAATGAATTCTTTAGTAGCCACTAACAAATTAAAAATATATTTGAAGTAGGATAGATTAAATTACAAATAAGATAATCAGTTAGATATATTATTCTAAAAGAACTAATTTTCAGAAAAGAATATATTAAATTGTGAATAAGGAGAATATATAAATATATGTATGTATAGCTATATATCCATTTTAAGAAAGATGCTTCAAACTTACTTACGTAAAAACTGGTAATCACTGCTAAGTTTCACGCAACACAGAAACAAGTTTTTTTTGTTTTTAAAAATAGTGGATTTATCAAATTTATCCAACTACTTCTCTTTAACTTGATTTATTTACACTTTCCTGCCTAAATTACATAAATCTATTTTATAACTTTTCATCTCGTTTTTCACTATGTCCATGGATTTTAACCAGAAACTCAGATTGATTTTGACACTAAGATTCCCACGTTCTTACTGAACTTCAAGGACAAAGAGTGACAGTATGTTAGATCCATGGGTGTGATCTACAGAGGAAGACCTAGGGAAATCAAACAGAGTCAGTGTCCAATTATCTATGCAATGGAAAAAAATCCGTATTTATGAAGGCATGAAACACTTCTCCTAATTCTTTCTTCCTTCCTCACACAAATTGTCTTAGTTCTTTCAGAGATCTCCATACGAATGTCTCGCTCCCTATGTCACTTCACTGCACCCAATTCATGAATGCTGACATCTAATTCCTTTGTTCAGTTAAAATGTTATAGTCTATCAGATAACTTCTCTTGCCAACTAATGAAGACAAAATACAAACTTGATGACACAAAAAAGGAAGGAATTAATTCATATATATAAACCATTCAATGGATTTGGTATCCAATAAGCTTTATTTAGTCCCCAAGTGATATTGATCTACTTCTCTCTCTGTCTTTCTGTCTCATTCTCACAGTTCCTTCCTGCGCCTTTCATTCTGAGTTGGCTCCAGTTCTCTTTTCAAGTAGGATACATTCTCATGGTCTTGATATGGCTACCAAGATTCCTGAGCAAACTGCTTTCTTTTTCTAGAGTTAGAATGAGTCATTGTTCAAAGTTAGGAATAGAGTGTTAGCACAGTTTGGTCAGGCTTTGATCAACCTTCAGTTGCCGCAACATGGTTAATGGGATAATGCCAGTGGGATTGAGCCTTTCAGGATCTATTTCTGGATTTTGGTCAAAGCTACTTGTAATATTTGAAAATGTGGCAAAAAGTAAAAAAGGATAATAGGAAATTAGACATTGAGGAATCACAGGTAATAGAGAAATTCTACTACACTGTCGTCTTGATTTTAGAGAATTATGATAGTATATAAAAATAGTTAAACAGTAAGACAAATAGTTGATTTGCATGTGTATTATTAATATACTTCTGTCCAAACTTCTTTAGTGAAGATTTCCACACATTAAAATCGAGAATATACTTAAGAATTTCTACAATAAGATATAATTATAATGTTTTAAGACACTTTTAATACATAAAGAGCAAGTGTTACTCTTACTGCTTGAAAATACAACTCCTAATTTAGTACTATTTTCATTTTCCATCATGATATATATCATCATGAGCAACAAATGTAGTTTACAGGTGTTTATCAGAAAACATAAGCATTAACTATCTTGTGTGAATAATGAATATTATTACCCAAAATTTGGGAGTAAAAGGCCATTATTGTACGTTTACTATTGTGTTTGGGAAATCTAAATGTAAAACTGGGTGTTTTAACCAATGAACACCTCATTATAACATGAAGTGTCTTCTTAGGGATTTAATATATCTGTCTGAATTTCTCTAAAACACAGTAATAACTCCTATGTCCAGGAGGGAAACTTGATAAGACATAATTCCTTAGAAAGCAGGCCTGTCTCATTGATTCTTAAAAATGGAGCTATAAACAGGTTTCAGCATGTCTCAACTTTCTTTTTGGGCTTTGCTAGTGTTAATTTATTATGGATACAGAGCTACACAGTGTCATTTTGTTTTGCTAAGGCATTATTTGGATACTGAGAAGGAAATTGCTATACTTACTTGATATGAAAGCAACTTGCTAATTCACTTGACATTCTACAGTGTATAAAAGTATTGAGACATATTATATTTTGATTCTCCAAACAACATGAGAGGACAGAGGGTTAGCTACTCTTTGTCAGTGTAAACATGAAGACTTCTGGTGGAAAGGTGATAGATGAGCAGTTGAGGTGCTAACATGGGAAATGTCAAATCCCCGGGGAATAGTGGTTTGACTGCATTAGGGACTCTGAGACGTACTGATTTTATTAATTAAATTCAAGTCTAAATCAACTCCTTTAAAAGTCCAGTTCTTCACACCTAAAATATTATATTGATGCTGCTCACGTATTTAGTAAACAGAGCTCATGAATAGTTCCTGTGTCTCAGAATAAAAGACAGAAAAAAACTAAAGCAAAATGAAAAGCTCTTAGAAGGGCTTCTTCATTCTTTCTTTGAGGACACAGGCATATTGCCACTTTTTACATTGTCTGTTTTGCTCAGTTGGTGATGAGTTGAGGAGGGTCTCAATCTACAGGATGTTGAAAAATGAACGTCTCTTAACAGATGGCCATCCTGAATGCACTCAGACTTTTAAAAAGCCTTCTTCAAAACATTTGTAATGCTTTTGTTGTCAACAGAAAAACAGATAGGATGAAATGCAGCTAGTTGAGCCAACAGATCCGGACACAAAAAAGCAGAGCCCTTAAGTGGTAGTTCATGGCAACTAGAGACAGATTTAACAATATGCAGAGAGAGTCTCTACTTTAGAACTCTAATGCTGAATCTGGAGGCAGTATTAAGATGCAGCCTGTGGCTTTCATTCCACCACAGGTAGTTTAACTACTTGGTTTCATCCAGCGTGGTCCAACAAGGCCTGACAAACCGCACCACCGTACAAGAAGCATCTCTCAGGCCATGATGCATATAGACAGAGGAATTTTTTAGTCAATTGCAGGAGTTAGGCCTTAATGCTTTGTACTAAAAGACTTAGATAGCTGCCTGCTATCCCCTGAATCTTGGCAGGCAATAAGACTGCTGAAGCTGAAAATGGGAAGCTATGTTAAGCAGATTTTTGTGCATGTAGGAAATGCTTTATTTGTAAAGCTACTTTTCTTTGTAGCAGTTCAAAATTCTCTCTTTTTTTAAACCTCTTAGTTTACCTGTCAGTCTTTATCAAAACTAATTTGCAAAATGTCCCTACAGAGCCAAAAAAAGAAAAAAAAATAGAATTGATATTCCCCTCACCAAAAGTCAACGTTTCCTAAAAGAATAAGCCTAAACAGGTAATTAAAGAGATTTTTAAAATGATCACAGTTCTTACAAAAACTACAAGACACACAGCAGAACATTAAACCCTGTACCATAATGTGGAAGTTCCAGAGGTCTGCAGACATCGCTTTTGGCTCCAGCTGCAGGTGAAGAGATCAGTTTTGCAACAAGGGACGCAGAAATAGGCTGCACTAACAGAGAGGTGAGGTTTGATCGGCTCTGTCTAAAGCTTCCATCTGTATTCAAAAGAGAAAGGAAGAGGATCCTTAGTAAATACGAATGAAAAATAAAGAGTTCTTTGTAATAAATACTTAGATTATGAGCTGTAAGTTTACATTCATTTACTTATTTACTCTAGTTATACTCTGCCTACTTATTAAAATGATTTGAGATACTTCATAAAATTTATTCCAAATAAAAGTATGTAAGTTTGCTTGAGATGACATTTACCTCCACGGCGCCCACAAAACACTATAATGATGACAAAGGGATGAAATAGCATAAATTCAAAGGGGCCAAGAGGATAAATAGTAATACGATTTTAGAAATTGGAAAGTAAATGAATGAGTGTCAGCTGACCTGGCAGACGTGAAGAGGCGGAAACCTAACCTGTGGCGAGGAAGCTAAGAAGCCCTAAGGTTTGCGCCACAGAAACCAGGGAGTTTAGGGACGGGCCATGCCAGCTGCCTCTACCTGCAGGGCGAAGGGGGCTGGATGCAGGAGGGCATGCCGAAACACTAATCGCAAACCCGGTTCGCGTGCACGTCTGTTCCTCCTCCACTCAAGTAGAAAACGGTGAGACGTTGATCAGAGAGACGCCATATAAAATGAACTATATTACACCATATAAAATGAACTATATTATGCTTAAACCAGGGTGGTATTATGATGGCTGAGAATCTTTGGATGTTTTACTCTCTTAGCACCCAATTCTTTCTCTCCAGGTGAAGTAGTAGAAGATTCACTAGTAATAAATATGATGAAGTCAACAGAAAATATCTAAAAATCAAGCGCTTTACCGATGAAACAACTTACCAAAGGCATCCCATGTTGAAACTCATTGTTCAATAAATCCTACCTATAGATAAACTTGAAATCAACTTAATTTGCCTTCTGAGTGAACTGTCATCCAATGGCCCTAGTGCCATAGCCCAGTGAAGACAAAAGGAAGAGGGCAAGAGACTGAGGAGGAGGGTCTCCAGGAAGACAAAATTAACAGGAACACAGAGGTCTGCTAAGATAGCAAGAGGATATTCACAATAAGATCAGGGGTAGTGTTTGAAAACTCCCTAAAGATATAGAAAAACAAGAAATCTATGAAGTGAGAAAACAATTAGTTTTTTTTTTTTAAACCAAGAACATGTATTGGTACATTCTACATACAATGGTCACATTCATTACATTAATTCTGTACCTATACATGATGTATCTTGGTTCTCCCCCCTCTTCCCCCCCTCCCCTCTGCACCCTCCCTCCCTATTTACAGCAGGTTCATTCATCATCTTCCATATTTTCCCATTCCCCTCTCTCCCCTGTTGCGTTTCTGCTTTTCCCCTTCTTTCCTTCTAGTACTCCTCTCCTCTGCCCATCATCCTCCTTTTATAGAATATCTATTACAACCTCTTTGTCCTTATTTACCATTATGGTCTCTCATATCAGAGAAACAATTCGATGTGTGCTCATGAGTGTCTGATTTATTTCACTTAAGAGTATGTTCTCAAGAAACATCCATTTATATATGAATGACTCTAGTTTTTCCTTTTTTATGGCAGTGTAGTACTCCATTGTGTAGAAAAAACACATTTTCTTTATCCATTCGTTGGTTGTTGGACATTTAGGTTGTTTCCAAGATTTAGCTATTACAAATTGTGTTGCTATGAACATGGTGGTGCATACGTCCTTGTGGTATGACGATTTTAATTCTTCTGGGAAGATCCCCAGTAGGGGAATAGCTGGGTCAAATGGAACCTCCAGTTGTAGTTTTTTGAGGAATCTCCATATTGATTTCCACAGTGGCTGGACCAGTCTAC
>PVJO010010041.1:0-66236 GCA_004026905.1 Hystrix cristata
CAAGTGTTTCTTAGATGAGCCAGGAATGCTAGAGAAGAGGCTAGAACATGAGAAATAAGACTCAAGTAGCTCAAGTAGAATAAGACTCTAATAAAGTCTATTTGGATTCAACCGTGGAAATTAAACCTTTATTATTGATAATCCTGTGGGCATATTTCACCATGGTTACCATAACGGACCACCTAAAATTCATATTTTGAAGCCTTACTCTCCACTGTGTTAGTATGTGAAAATGGGGCCTTTGGGAAGTAATTAGAATTAGGTGAGGTTTTGTGAGCGGGGCCCTGGTCTGAAGGGATTAGTGCCCTTACAAAAAGAGATACCAGGAGGATTGTGTGCTAATTTAAGGTTTAGCACCACGCCTCTTTCCCATGTGTGCACTCACTGAGAAATGGCCATGAGAACACATAGCGAGAGGGCAGCCGTCTGCATTCCAGGAAGAGGGCTCTCAGCAGAATCTGGTCATGCTGAAACCCTCATCTTTTACTTCCAGCCTCCAGAACTGTGGGAAAATAAATTTGTGTTGTTGAAGCCACCTAGTCTAGGGTATTTTGTTATGGCAACCTGAACTGACTCTACTCTGTCTGCTAGAGCTATGAAGGGATCCGTGGGATTCTTGGAGGCAAAATCCACTAAAGCCGAGAGTCTCCCTAAAACTGCAGTTCCCAGAAATTTCTCATGTCCATGCTCTACCTCCAGCATTTGGGCAAATTACTATTCAAATGTTCCCACCAGTCTGTGACTCCAGCAGCTTCTGTTCCAGGCAAGCAGATCTTGGCTATGACCCACTGGACTTGCATTTCTCTCCAGATTTGAGGGTAGTGGTTTGCTCTGCAGTCTCAATTCTGTTCTGGGTTCATGAACGTCTTTAGAAACTTGATATGAGGAAGAACATAACAACTTCCAAGCTGTTTCCATGTCAGGGCTGAAAATGGAAATCTGTACAGTATAATATATTGTGAATTTTCCTAAAAATTACTAATTAAATAATCAATCTCTTAGTGATTTATGATGCTTTCTTTATCGCATTAAACACACATATATTTTCTTTCATTTGCTTCAGCATCCTTTTCAGACTATCTAACCTACTCTGCTTCTCTTAATCTTTGGGGGTTTTTTGCACCAGATCCATACCATTTTCATTTTTTTCTCTTCATGATAAATTTTATCATAAGGCAGAATAAATATTTCCTTGATAACTTCCATTAAAGCTTCCATTCTTCACTAAACATTAATCCAGATAAATATGGCCATTTTTGCCATCTCCTCAAACCTGTTCCTCCCCAAAGCAATCCTAGTTGGATCTTGGCCAGGACTACAGTAAGCCTATAAAACAAGGTGTGAATAAGTGTTGTGGTATTAGTAAGTTAACTTATAGAAATTTCTACTGCCTTTTTCTCTTTTAAATCTTTTTATCTGAAACTATTTTCAGACTGCAGAAAAGGTATGAAGGTAGGTACAAAAAAATTCCCATATACCCATACCTGATTTCTTTATTATTATTATTATTATTATTATTGTTATTATTATTATTATTATTATTATTAGGTGCTGGGGATCGAACTCAGGCCCTTGAGCTTGCAAGGCAAGTACTTTAACCATTGAGCTAAATCCCCAGCCCCTGGTTTCTTCATTATTGATACCTCACATTTATTACAATTAGTGAACCAATAGATACATTATTATTAACTAAACCCACACTATTCAGATTTCTTTAGTTTTATCAAATATCCTTTTGCAGTTCCAGGATCGCATCCCGGGAGAGTAGTACTATATTTAGTCGCCAGGTCTCCACCAGCTGCTCTTGACTAGGGTGGCTTCTCAGACTTTGCTTGATTTTGATGAAATACAGTTTTGAAGACTACTCATATATGTTGTGGAATGTCTCCCAAAGGGGCTTGACTGATGGTTTTCCCGTGATTAGACTGGTGTTGCAGATGTTTTTGGCAGGAAAGACAACAGAGGTATAGTGCCTTTCCTCACATGATGTCAAGAGTGCATTCTGTCAGTGTGACTTATCCCTGGATCACCACTTTGTGATCACCTGGCAGAAGTAGTGTTTGTCAGATTTCCTTCATATCTTCCTTTCCATGTTATACTGTTTGGAAAGAAGTCAGTATTTGAAATACACTTAAATAGTAAGGGTTTATGCTCTATTTCCCTACAATCAGAGTATCTACATGAATTAATTGGAAATCTTCTGCGTGGGAGGTCTATCTCGTTCTCATTTATTTATTTATTCAATTACTTATTTATATCAGTCTGATTCATGAACATTTATTTCATTTCATGTTTTATGTTATAATCCAATACAACTTCATTTTTGTACCAATTTCTCCAGCTATGGCCGTGGGGAATTCCTTCAGCTGGCTGTCATATTCCTTGGCCATACTCCTGTCACTGTGTGTGTTTGTTGAACACCTCTTCACTTTCCTGCATTACAAAGTATTCCAGGATTATCTTATATATTTCCTGAAGATCCCTAGAATTAACAATTTCTCCAGGGAACCCTGGCTCCTTTTGTTAGACCATACTATTAGAAACCAACATCTGGGCCCTGGGTGTTCTATTGCTTTCCGAAATACAAAATTTGCAGAAACTGGAAGTTTTGAAGAAAAATTCTCCTTCAAAGGAATTTATTGCAAATCAAACATATTTATCCACTTCCTAGGTGGGTATAAATTCTAGTAGTTGTTTGGCATCTACCCAATGCCAGGTATTAGGCCAGCCACTGGGGTAAGAGTAAGAAGTGAGATATTTTAGTGTGTGTTCTGTATATCTGGAGTGGGGAGGGATGGTAGGAAAAAAATACATATAGATAATTTTAATAAGTGGTGAGGAGAAGATAAAAGAACAACGTGGTTGAGAATGACTTGGGAATGATGTTCTCTAACCAGTGGACAGTGGGAAGGCTTTTGATGCACTTGGATAATACAAAGGAGGCAACTCCGAGGATTGGTGGGAAGATTATTCCTAGCAGAAGAAACATTAAAAGGAAAGAAGTTGACGTGTTGGAGGATCAGAAAAGAGGCCAAAGAAGGATTAGCTGGAGGACAGTGATTGAGCCGGAAGATGGAGAGAAAGAAAGATAGAAATGGAAGCGGATCATTTATACCCTGGGGAGACCAAAACGAGTGGAGTGGGGAGGGGTAGAAGGGCCACAGATGAGCCTTGGCTCCTATGGCCATACAGGTATATTTCAGGCTCTCTTCCTAGGAAATTTGGCATCTTCATCATGCTTTGTCTGCCTGGGCATTCATGTTTTAGCCCCTAGATTTTCCCATCAAACATGCAGCAACTCTGTTCAGGCTGCATGTTGTACAGTTCCAAGGGGAGACTTCTCCAGCTGGCCCTGATTTGGCCTGCCCTTAGTCTTCCTCACTCTGCTTCCAAATATGGACCCCTACCCTGGAACCTTTTTTCTCTTATTTTCTGTTTTATGTTGTGTTTATTTGTGGGATCTTTGCCTTTCCTTTCTACTCTATCATAGTCTCTTTGGCTCCCACTCTACTGTATTTTGGTTACTTTTTAAAGACCACGCACTACCCTGGCTGAGGCTATTGTTCATTTGTAGATTCACACCTGTAATGGGGGAGAATTAGTCACATCAACTGGACTTGGAGGGACAGATGAGAAGAAACCAAGACAGAAGCAAGTTGCCAGAGGAGACTCTCCCCAGAGAGCTAAGTAGTACCTTGATGTGTTCTCAAGCATCTTGCTGCTATGACAAACTAAAGCAAATGCAGCTGACATAATCTACGCTGGCTCTGTCTGTAGACCATGATCAAGAATGTGTGGTCTATATGTGCGTGTGTTGTACTTGGGGGTGTAGAGAAGGAGTTGGGGAGTCCAGGTTCCAAACAGTTTGGTTGTAGTCTAGCCTGTGGTGGTCTCGTCTCTAGATTCCTTCTGGTATCATCCATTCTTGGTTAGGAAAGTCAAAACATTTAAAGTCATCAGTTTTACCCATCTTGATCCCCATCTCACCCCACCCCCAGATTGCCAGGCTAGTCCTTGATAGAAACTTACTCCTTAATTTTGCCCCCCTCCATTTTGTCTTTAATGTTGAATTTTCAGCTTTGGATTTTTAGACATGATACAAACGCTTCTCATTTTATTTTAATTGTTCTTTAAATTCTCGTATGTCTATTTTTAACCTTACGTTTGGCAATTTGAAGCATTTTATTTCTAAAATTAATTCTCTAATCACACAGTATCTATATGGCTTGTGATATTATCAGTTAGGCAGTCTAGAATCCCCAGCTCAGGATTTTTTTTTTTTTTAATGAGTAAGGAAGTACGTGGGTCAGGGTAGGAAGAGGAGATTGAAAGGTTCCAGTGTGTGGCGCAGTGCATATGCATGTGTCTGAGGGTAGACAGTTCCTCCTCCTCTTCCTGCCCCTCCAACTTATCTCACCCCCCACTAAGGAGCTGCACTGACATTAGTAACATCCCTTAATGGCTTTCCAACTGATTACAGGGGGATCATAGGGCAAATATTATACAGGTTCCGGCTTTTTGAATCCGTACATCACGAGAAATTCACCGCTCTCCATTAAGACGTGTTGTAACTCACAGCTTCCAGTGTTGACAGGAAGTAAAAATTGATTCCACATCATAGCATCTTTAGTCCCCTAGGCTTATGGCCCTTTCATTTTGTTAGACGGTCTGATGGCTGAAAAACACACCAGGACTTGTGCTCATGTAAGTGCTGAATCTCCATTTTCTTTATGGTAGATGCTTTCTGCACACAATGTTGGCTCTGGCAGTAATTTGGGCAGGAGGCTGTTCAAGTGAAAGTGTAACATCACATGGAACAAGACCTGCTGCAGCTCCAGGTAATATTCTACTCCGGCATATCCGGGTATCGGGAAATCCTCCCCAGCTGCATTGGGTTGGTAAACCAAAGAAACCCAAGATTACGCTTCGTTGTTTCTGGAAAGAGTAATAGGAAATAGAAATCATTATTATTTAGTAAGTAGTTCCTGTGCAGGAGGCTGGCAGTGAGGGCTTTATGTGTGTCACTCTGTTTTCTCCTCACACACGTACATGTGAAGACACTGAAGGTTAAACAGCCAATAAGTGGATTTGGTAATTTTTCCTGTTCTGGCCACCACTATCTATTAAAGTGATCATTAAGACATACGCGTAGTTTATCAGGTTAGTTAGCCAGTCCAGTGACCTTTGAGAGAGTGAGGCAAGGGAGAGAAAAGGAATGCTTGTCACAGAGTAGAAAAAGAGTTACTTCTCGTAGGAGTGTGAACTGGAGTTACTTCAGATGATGCTAAGAGACCTGGCGCTAACTCTGATGGGTAAGCTTTTCCAAGTGTGATGTTTGACCTTTGCTTTTGCTTCACAGTCTGAGTTTGTAAACTTCAGGTGTCACTTGGTACCTGGATGAGGGTCTCAGGTTTTGCCATACTGAGATTCCCCAAGCAAGTGAACCAAACCAAAGAGAATGTCAATTCATGCTTTTCCTGCGTAGTCATACTTCTGAATGTGTGGTCATATGTATCCTAGTGTAAATGATAGCTAAATTATCACTCATCTTTCAATATTTCCACTTAAACAGAGTTAGAAAATTGTGCTTTAACTCTGAATTTTCAGCAGGCTTCACAGCCACAAGTCTTTTCTTAGGATTTTTCTAGGATTATCTGAATCAGTGAGGCCTTTAACTCACTTCTCCAGATAACAAATTCTTTTAAGTCTTTTCTCTGCCAAAGGTAGGAGAGTCTGTGCTACCTCCTTTCTCATATCCTCTTAGTGCAAATTACCTATTTTCATTCTGTTTTCTTGGGTACCCAACTGCTTCCTGTCTACTCCTACAATTCATCACCAAGAGAGACAAATCACGCCTCAGTATGAATTGAGGGAAGTTTATGAGCTGAATAGAGAATTGGAGTAGAGATTAATGGTTATACCACTTTCCATCAGTTATTAGAGGCTTCCAGACAATCAGTGCTCTTCTCAGTGGTTCCCCCAGGCTTTGGGAAATGCTAGATTGGCAGTTCTCTCCACGGAAACTGCCCTTTGTCGTAGGGACAATTTCACTTTTTGAAGAGGTTTTTTTTTTCTTAAGTGAGGACTTGGAGGTATAAGTTGTTTCTGCTGTCTCTAAAATAACAGACCAAGGAATAATTGTTCCTATTCTCTTTGCTGTGTTCTAGTTTCACCAACAATACATGGCACTAAAAAGCTAAAAACATTATGGAAAGTCTCTGCCTGGGCCACCTCGTCAGGTTGGGAGAAGGGTGCTCCTAAGGTACTGTTATGGTTGGCATCTAAAATGTCTCCCAAAAGCCTCTTTGTGTTGAAAGCTTGGTTGCCAGCTGAAAGGATTCTGGAAACTGATTCCATCATGAGATCTCTCACTTCATCAAGTAGGTTAATCATGGATGAATTCATTACTGATTAGGCTACGAGGAGGTGGGGCCTGGTTGGCGGAATTATGTAGCTAAGGCCTGGGGAGGGCGTATCTTGTGCCCAGCCCCTTCCTCTCTGGGTCTCTGTCGAAGGAGCTCTTCTCTTCCACGTGCTCCCCATCAGGATGTTCTGTGAGGAAAAAAAATCTCTATAATCTCACCACCCAGAGATAAGTTTCAGCTCCTTTCATCTTATAAGTTCATTGCATTTCATGCTGCCTACTCGTTAAATATTGAGAGATGAATATTACTTCTATGATGATGATGATTTATTAATAATTGCCCAGAGTTAATTCACAGAGATTTGAAATTATAGCCATAAAAGAAAATCAAGATTTTATTTTCGTAGTTGTAACAGAGAGAGAAGAAAAAGATGGAAGAGGAATGGATGAACTTTTTTCTCAGTGTGTATTTGTGTTGGGTGGTTCTAATTTTGAAACAGAGAAGTTCTTTAATGCCTGCTTTCATGATTGATTCTTAAAGAAATAGAATTGTTTTCCTAATAAAATTTTGAAAAACCTCCAAGTTGTGGCAGGCAGAATATTAAACAGGAGACGGCAGCTTGCAGGATTTTAATTTGGAAACTTCCCGCTGTTGGAACCCACAGCACTGGTCATGGTATTGGTCTTAATATTGATGCCATCGGTATGGAGATCAGCTTCAGAATGAAAGAGGTGCTTCAAATCACAGGGCAGGGGATTGGAAAGGCTCAGCCAAACGGTGTAAATCCGTTACGATAGCTATATGTTATAGCCTTTCTATGGTGAAAACATTCTAATCTTCAAGGGTACCATGATCCTTCCAGTAGAAAATGAAGGACTGGGTGACTCAGGAAAAATCAAACAGAAGAATGTAAATGGGTTTGGATGTGTCACCCCCAACAACCCACACAGAACAGCTGGGTACAGCATTTGCCTCTAGATTCCCCTTGGTGGGCAAGGTTGGCAATAAATAGCACAAAGCCTAGTCAAGTGCAAAAGCAGAAAGAAAATGGGGCTGGTTAACTGGGTGCGGTGGTGGCACTCTGGGAAGCTGAGGCAAAAGCACCCCAAGTTCAAGCCCAGCCTGGCCCCTTTAGTGATTTTTAATTAGACCCTGTTTCAAAATAAGAAATAAAAAAGGCTGGAGATGTAGCTCAGGGTGAAGGCCCTGGTTTCAGTCTGCAGTATGGCAAACACACAATCAAACAAACAAAAAGCTGGCAAAATTATCATGTGACAATTCAAGGCAAAAAAGATTAGGTAGACAAGGGTAAGTTTTTTTTATAATGGTACAAGTCACAATCACCAGGAAATTAGAGTAGCTGTGGATCTTTACACACAGAAAGCCCTGAAAATTGGTAAAGTAGAAGCTGTTAGGAAATAGAAGGACTGAAGCATAAAGTAAGATAATGTTAGCACATAGAAAATTAGAATAACAAATGGCTTCATTTAATGTACAAGAATAAAATGCACTATTAGAAAGTCTGCATTTACGAAAAAATCGGGCTCTGGGCCCTAGAAGGGTGTGGAGGTAGGAGGTTCGGACAGTTTATCCTAATCGTACGTGTCAGTCACTTCCTAGTAGAAAGAAGCAAAAGTTTCATTTCTGTGACATTTTCTCATGGCAAAAATCCCATCAAATTGAAAACTTTGAGATAAAAATATTATCAGGAGATACTGTGATGATTTTTAGTATGTGAGCTATAAATTCTGTTCTTATTGCCGTCACTGAGAACTGACTGCTGGTTTTTCCAACTCAGTAAAACAGAGTGACCTGACCCTCCCCTCCTCCCAAATTCTGTTGACCTTGATTCTTCTCCACACAACCCTTCCTGCATCTCCGGATTCCAGTAGAGAAGGAATTTTAGTGCAATAATTCACCTTCTCTCTTGGAAGTTAAGGTCGGGGGCAAAAGGAGGTTCTGCTGGGCCCCTGGAAAAATGTCAGGTGGGCTGGTTAGCAGGGAGCCAGGAAGCTGACAGCCATGTGCTTTGAGCATCGGACAACCTTGTCTAGCACTCAAGACTCAGAAGGGCAATCTACTTCTAAGCCCAAGAGAACAGTTTCTTTTTAAAATCTCATAGTTTATGACTTTTAAACAATTAGTATTGTGATTTTATTGCCATCTATGGACAACTGATGTTTTACCACATTTGATACTTACCATTGAACATGTTAATGTGCTGTGTTTTGCAAACACCTGTAAAGGAGTTGATTCGTTGATTGCTAGACTAAATCTAAGTAGTGGCATTTGTGGGCCCTTCTCCCTGCTCCCACTTTTCGTAATGTATTGGTTAGAAACCTCTGTGAAACTTCCACGGACAGCTTAGTGAGTGAATTCTCCCTGATCTCTTGACACAGTGATAGGAAACATTCAGGATTGTGCTTGATGGTAGATAGTAGAAAAAGCTTATTCTAACATGTGGACCGAAATCAGGGCAGGGCAGTGGTCAGGCTCTTAACCCATTTAGGTGTCTTAATCTGGTAATAACCAGGCTTCCCAGCATGAGGGATTTTTTCTTACTGGAATTTTAAAAACTGCATTATTTGGCAGTGATGTATTAAATTCAGACATCAAGAGCTAAAAGAACCCAAGTTAGCTATTTTTGAAGTTATTGGTAGATTTGAGTAGTTACCGTTTCATACCCCAGAGGTTCTTCCTCTTATAGCTAAGCTCTAGGACTTGGCATACATTCATTCCAATTTCCATTCTAAGCTGTGGGACAGCATTTTCTACGAAGTGATTTTTATGGGGCTCTTGCATCAGAGTGGTCCATTGTGCTGGTGAAGAATGCAGCTTCCTAATCTTACCTTCTGACTCCTGTGTAAGTAGGTCTGGGGTGAGCCTTAGGAAGCTACATTTTATTTATCGGGGTCTCCTGAGCATTTTGGGGCCTCCCCCAATCTTGAGAACCACTAATGGTCATGATTCTTCTGGAGGCAAACCTGTTTTTCTGTTTTCATTTATGTCATATGGAGTAGGAGTTTAAGAACTTATTTTTGGTAAAGTTAGAACACTGTCTTCAAATTAATAAGAGCCTGGTGTGGTAGGAGAAATCTGCTCCTCCAAATTCCTCTATGAAATTGATCTTAAAAAGACCTGCTGACTCAAATGCTAAACAAATCTGTTCTGTATCTGGCTGCTGCCTGTCAGAATTGCTGACCTTATGCTTATGTATTCAGATGCTTCCTGAAAGTCAAAACATATTTTCAAAAGTTTCTAATGGAAAAGAACCAAGCCTGTCACTTGGTTTTCAAAGGAGGAAAATGAAATAAGACAAAATGGTTCCGATACATTTCACATCATAAGAATAGAGATTAGAAGAGGATAAAAATTTTCCTAACTCCCACCAACTATCTTTTGGGTAAGGGTACCTTGAAATAAATAAGCTTTCCCTCCCTAAGCAATTATACAGATAATTGACGCAACCATTCTATCAAATGGTTCCTGCTGTGTCAGAGATTAATTTATATTAATTTCTTATAGAAATATGAAGAATAAAGCCCTCAAAAAACCTAGGGAATGTCATTTAGAAATTGGATTTTTTGTCTATTATTTGAGAGGTTTTTTTTTTTCTTCTTTTTCTTTCATGACTATTCACTCTCAGTTAGCTACAGAGGCAGCTTTGATTACCAAGGTGAAGGAGCGACTGTGCCCCAAGACAACAATTCTGTACCTTGTCCTGACCATTTTGAGATTCTTTTTTTCTGGGGGTGGGTGTGCTGGGGATCAACCTCAGGGCCTTGTGCTTGCTAGGCAAGCGCTCTACCACTTGAGCTAAATCTGATTCTTGCTTCTTCAATGGGGTGCAATCCAGAAGATGAGCTGCTTCTAGAAAATTAAGTATTTGACTTCAGAATCATACAAAGTCCCTTGAATTTACTTCTCGTTACTATTGTCTTCTGTTGACTTTACTGATAGAATTTTTCTTTTTCCATCTTTGCATTTCTAATGTGCAGAATTAGAGTAATCGCAATTGTTGGTTCACAGCAACCTCTGATCGTCCATGCGCAGCCTTTTTAAAGTTGTACTTATATTTAAATGAAGCCCCAAGAAAACATTGCCTCATCTATGAATCAGAACATCACTTGTTTACATCTGTCTCTATGACGCTCCTTATCTTAGTCCACTGCCTGCCTATCATTGTGACGCCAGAGGTACCCCCATTCTGAACACTGTTTATTCTTCTCTTGCTTTGTGCCTCTTATCTACATGTGTGCTTAAATGATACCCGGTTTCATTTTGCTTGACTTTATGAAATAATCCTCCTTGGCTGACATAGTCATCCTCCAGTATCATCCAGAGATATTCCACCAATGCCTGAAACCACAGCAAATACTGAACCCTTCTTATACTATGTTTCTCCCAGCATATTCATATATATGATTAAGTTTAATTTAGAGATTATGTTCTATTCACCTAATAGAACAATTACAACAATATACTGTAATACAAGGTATTTTAAACTCATGAATTATTTGTTCCTGAAGACCTCCATTTAATATTTTCAGACCACAGGTGACCAGTGGTAACTGAAACTATAGAAAACAAAACTTCAGATAGTGGGGCCTCCTGTACAGGCTCTTGAAACTTTCTTTTCCACTCACCCTTGTGTTACTAAGGTTCAGCCACACTGCCGCTACTATGTAATATTTTGACTTGTGATTATACTGCTGTTTATCCATAAAGTATAGTGTAGTACATACTATGATGTATACAGAGTCCTGTCATTGGACATTGAACCGTTCTGATGTTTGTTTCTCTGTCCAGTGCTGCTTGCAATTATTTAAGTCTCCTGTATGCACTGTGGTCTACCCTAGACATGCACAGGGGAGCTACACTCTCGCCCGTGAGGTGGTTCACCTTTACAAGATCATGTGGAAGTGCTTTTTAGAGTAGTGGCATTTATTCACCTTCCCACCAGCAGTACAGAGATCCTACAAACCCATCTCTGTACCGACCCTGTATTTACAGCCATTAATTTTTTGCTGGTTTTGTGGGTATAAACCTTCTGATTTTTTTTAAAGCAAGATTTTATCTATCTCGGGGCTGGGGATTTAGCTCAGTGGTTAGAGTGCTTGCCTTGCAAGCACAAGGCCCTGAGTTCGATCTCTGGCACCAAAAAAAAAAAAAAAAAAAAAAGATTTTCTCTATCTCTTATTTTAGAAATAAGATTTGGTTCCCTATGTGTATAGCAGGAAAACAATGAAATGATCATGCCTGCTTAGTTTAACGGCAACCAAATATTTCTCCCAGTTGTCTCCCTGCATAGAGTTGACATTCTTTTCCTGCACTTGCTAGAAATGTTAAAACCTTCCTGCTCAATGAATCACTTGGGGGAAGTTTTTAAAAATACAAATGTCTGGATTCTTCCTCCAGAGATCCTGATTTATTTGTCTGAGGTGCAGCCTTGAACATAGGAACTTTTAAAAGCTTCCCAGGTGATTCTAATGTGCAGTCAAGGCTGTGAATCACTGTCTTAAATTATTGATATCTTGATAAGCAAGCATAAGATTAGAGTAGCCTGATACTGATAATTATTCTTTCTCCATTTCTGTAGTGTAAAGTTTGTGTAGTTTTGGAGAATTCTTTTGCCTTTAGTTTCCAGTTCAGCAGCCTTTGGGGATTTTTCTTTGGCTGGAGCGGGGCAGGGAGATGATGCTTATAGTTGGTAGAAGTAAATAGTAACCATTGAACAAAAGTTAGTGCGGGCTAGAGTTGTGTCTGGCCTTTATTTTAGGCTTACATTTGTAGATCTCAAGCTTCAGTGTATATAAGAAATACTTGGGAAGTTTTGGGGTTTTGTTTTTTTTTTTGTTTCCTAACACTGCAGACTTTGATTCAACGGGTCTTCGTGAGAACTGTACAATATAGGTAGTGTCTTCATTCATGGACAAGGGAATGTGAAGTTCGGGAAACTGAAGAGACCTGTGTCAGAGCACGGTTACCTTTGCTTTGCTTGGTCTTAGTCCTGCTCATTCAGTCTTCTGGAAGTAGCAAAGTCTGCCGGAATTTGGAACATGTGTTACCGTCTCTGTACTTGCGTTCTTCCTAATCTGCAGTTCTTCTGCCATCACCAAAACAACAAACAAACAAACAAACACAACAACAAAAACCCCTGTAATCTGTGAAAAGCCAGCTCCCTCCTGTGGGTCTTCAGGTGGGCTCTGTTCTGAGCATCGTTCTGGCCTATCTGGTGTTTGTACCGTGTGTCTTTGTCCATAGCTTTGCGGTCAAAAGTAAAAGTTCTCTTTTAGACTCACGTAAGTCTCTGGGTAGAGATTTGAGGTGATTTGGGTTTCCAGGGACAGAACACCAACCCAGGCAAGCAAATGGGGAGCCTATTGAATAATACAGCAAACAGAAGGTCAAGGTACAGCTGGGGCTCAAGGAACTCAGGACCCTGAGACTTCATCCCTCCATGCAAGATGTATCCTCTGATTCCTTGTCCTGTTTAGTGGCAGATGGGGCTTTTGGTAAGAGGACCACCTTCCTTCATCACCTCACCACTGGAAAGTGAGCTCGCTGCCTCCCCCAGCTCAGGAGTCTGTAATGCTGGGAAGGCTCTGGCTTTCTTTTGGTCGCATGCCTAACTCAGGATCGGTTAACTGCACAGAAGGTGGGCTGTTAGGATTGTCAGCTTCATGGTGGGAATGGAGAAAAGAGCCATTTTCCTGTAAGGGGGGAGATCTGTCCCGGATGAGGTGCTAGGAGACTGTTGGGCAACCAAAGCAACAGATGTCTAATTCAATCTGTCAAGTTTTGGAGATGCGTAGTGACTTTGTGTATTTGGCTTTTTGTATGGTTGAAGTGTTGAACTTTGGTTATGTATGAGTAACTTTCTTTGGTGCGTCTATTTCCATAAGTACCTAATAAGAAATAAGGCTACCGTTGGCCCAGTTTTGTTTTTAAGACAAAACTGTACATGCAGAATTTCTTATTAAAAACTGAACTTGTAAAAAAGCAAAGTGTGTAATGTTTTGCTTCTTTGTGACCCCAAAACAATGGCTCTCTTTGGTAATGGCTTTCATGTAGTCTTAAGAATTATTTCTAAACTCATGACAAGTGGATGGAAGTATTTCTATGCACATTTTAAAACTTACATTCAGTACCTCATCCCTTGGCTAAATTAGGACTTTAGCATGAAATCTGCGCCTTTGGTCTGTGTATTTTTAATTATGCTTATATTGTACTACATCTGTAAACATCTGTAAAGCAGCTGTGCGTGTGTACATGACACACAATATGCTTTTCAGTTTTACTTCCATTTGTGAGCAGGTGGTAGCTTGTCAGGGAAACAGCATGTTGCCATTTGTGTCTTTATTGGGCCATGAAATCCTCGTGAGCACTGTCAGTAATCACATATCTTTCTCATGCAACCTGTAGCAAAAGCAATGTGATTGTGTTTGTTGGCATTGTGATCTATATCCTTTTGGCTAGCCTTGTTATGGTTTTGGTCACAAACGTCCTGCAAAGATCCATATGCTAAAGACTTGATCACTAGCCTATGACACTATTGGGAGGTGGCCAGAGCCTTTAGGAGGTAGGAACCTTTAGGAGATGGGACCTAGGGTCACCGGGAGTGTGCCCCTGAAGGGGACATTGTGATACTGGCCCGTCCTTTTTCTGTTTTGCTTCCTGGCTGGCACGAAGAGACTAGTTTCCTCTGGCATACCCTTTTGCAGTGATGTGCTGACTCACTACAGTCCTAAAAGCAAATGGCTCAAGTAATCATGGACTAAAACCTCTGAAACCTGAGCCAAAATAAACCTTTCCTCTTTTTAAATTTCTTTGTCTCGAATATTTTGTCACAGCAATGGAGAACTGATTCACGCGGTATGTAAAGATAACCCTCTTAAAATTATTTTCATAGGCAGATTTCTGTCTATACCATGTGGTATATTGAGGGTGTGCCTTCTTTTCTATCAGTAACTGCTACAGGAAGGTGATTATAGAGTCTGTAGTTCCACTCTTGCTCAATTCCCACCTGGGTATTTCTCTGAGTACCTTTGCTGCAGAAGAAACACTTGTTGGCTACATGCAAAGTGTATCTGTCAGTGCCATTTCC
This sequence comes from Hystrix cristata, assembly GCA_004026905.1. Lineage (NCBI taxonomy): Eukaryota > Metazoa > Chordata > Mammalia > Rodentia > Hystricidae > Hystrix > Hystrix cristata. The sequence continues at coordinate 14,473 of PVJO010010041.1, forward strand.
AACGATAATACTCTTGGCTGAGACACTTCGTAGCAAGTTTTGTTTTTCTCTCACCTTTCTCTCTGTTGGTATTCTCAGTTTAATTCATTATCAAGCCAGCAGCCTTGGATTACGGCACATTGTTTTTGAATGACTTTTGAATTCTTTATTCTTGAATCTTCTCATGGTCATTTTGTGCTTATTCTTGCTGCTCACAGGTGATACCGGTTCAACAGCATAAGAAACAGCCTGTCAACTGTGGCTTCTACAAGTTTTTAGGATGTTCCAAAAAAAAGTAAAATCTCATGCATTGCAGAGCTTCCATCTGCTTCACGATTGATGTGGGATTAGTTTCATACTCTCCAGCTCACTTGAAGAACCTGATAGCCTCTTTAGTGAGTTGTACTTCATCATCCCACCGTCTCAGCATGCTGTGAGGCAACTGTGACACATGAGTGGCTACTATTGTGAGAATGTGGGCTGATTGTGTGTGACTCTGGTTATTGTATTGTCCGCTCATACTTTGTCCTTTTGCACGTATTTCCAGCACACAGGCTTTGGCTTGTGGGTGGGAGGTGTGGCTGTATCAGGCCAGTTTACTCAGAGGTGCGGAGGCCTCTGGAAGGGTCTTAAAAACTTGCATTAGAATATCTAACTTCAGGACATTTTCTTTAAGTTGGTGCAGTGAAGTAGCTGCCGGCTGGGTAGTGGAACATGTACGCATTCTCAATTAGGGACATATACTCATTCATACTCTCCTGTGTCCAGTATTTTCAGAGGGCTAGAGGAAGCTGAGGGTTCCTTCTTTGGGCACGAAATGATAATGACAAAATTTGAAAGTCGCATGATTACTTTTCATCAACAAAAACATTTTCTGAATCTACTAACTCATTTACTCTTTATATAACAGACTCTATTGGGTATAAAAGTTTATTTATTTTTATTTTTTTTTTTGTTTTGTCTTAGCCAAGTGTTCTTTAAGAGTCTGGTAAACTTGGGAAAGGAGAGAATAACTAATGGTCATCTAGTCTGATCCTTTCACTTTCCAGTGAAATTGACTTTCAGGAGAGATTAAATCACTTTCTTAGGGTCCCCTTGCTAGTGACCAATCAATTGTTTCTTCGTCTGACAATGGTCACGTGGTTAAAAGCAGAGCATCATTTGTGGCCTGACTAAAATGTTTTTAACCATGTCATGTTGTGGCAGTCATCTAACTCTTCTGGACCTCGGTTTCTTTGTCTGCACAATGATTTATCATGAATATTTTATTTGACCATATCTTTTTTTAAAAAATTATATTATCCCAGTGCCTACTATCAAACAGTTAATTCATGTTAGCCAGTTCACAACTGCTTTTGCTTTCCATACTTTTTGTTCGGGGACCGACGGCAGTTTGTCGGCTTTTACAGTGCCATTGTCTGGAAGCCTTATACTGTATGTAGGTGTCTGCTGTGTCAAATTCTTCTCAGTGCAATTTAGAAGGATGTAACTTGGAAGAAGAGCGGGGACCTTGTTTGGGAGAGAGTGTGGTTATACCTTGCCACGTGTTGTTTCCCTTTAAAGCTGAATGAGGTATTTTTGTTGTTGTCGTCATTGTTGAGTACTCACATAAGCTCATCATGCTATGAAACACTCTGGCACTTGAAACGTGAGTCATATTGGGCTTTACCCTGCTAACCACACAATGTTTTGAACACGTGCTTCAGAGAGGAGTCGGTGTCTCACTGCCACCCCCAGATGGTGTGTGTGACCTCTTGCTGTGGACTGGGATGCTGGATGCCCCCCTCCATTCCAGTGTGAAGCTCTAATCCCCAGTGTAATGGTATTTGGAAGTGGGACCTTTGGAAAGTAGTTGGGGTTAGATTAAGTCAGGACAGTGGGGTTTGCATCATAGAGTTCATGAAATTCTTGCTCTCTCTCTCTCTCTCTCCATATGAACACAGAGGAAAGACTGAGGACTTGAGCAGTAAGTGGCCAGCTCCAAGCCAGGAAGGGAGGCCTCATTGGAAACCAAACCCTGCATGATTTTGATCTTTGACTTTTCAGACTACAAAACGTGAGAAAGTAAATTTCTGTCGTTTAAGCCACACAATCAGTGCTAGTATGAGTATGGGTTGTTTAACTAACTCTCTCCTTCCTTGTTTGCCTAATTTATGTGCTTTCACAATGTTTCCACAGAGGAAGAGGCATGACCATTCAGTTCCATTCAGGGCATTTTCTTCTCTGTGCACAAGATTCTATACTGTGAGGGGACAGTGGTAAGAAATGAAGCAGAAGCAGTCATCAGAAACCTTTTATTGAGGTCTTGGTGATTTAAAGATGCCTATTGTATGAATCAGGAGTTGGGAGAGTGCTGAAGTCTACAGGTGTGTGTAGAACATGAAAATTTAGTGATGTTATTTTGTATGGTATATAAATAATTTCCCTGCATTATTCATTCATCCTTCAGTTCTATAATTGCTTATAATTTTTTGTATGTTGCCCCCTGTGGCACCCCCTCTTTTACTGTGGTCCACATGCATATGAAACTAGACCTATAAAAGACTAGAATATGGCAATATTCTTCACTTTCATCCTGCCATATCTGCCACTTTCTTACGAAGATTACAAATCTCTATGTGGGCACTAGCTTTTATTTTAAGCTATTCATAATCTTATCTTGTTCCTTTGGCTTCTGGGTCATTTAGCTGAAGTTGAAATCATCTGAGGTCATGGTTTTTTTTTATCTAAGTAGAGTGGGTGCAGTTAAACCCACATTGCAGCCAAGAAAGACTTTACATTGAGTGCCTACAAATTTAGAAGCACTGCCAAGGAAGCCTCAGCAATGTTTTGTTTACTGCGGTCCTATTTTCAAATAAATTTTATGCATTGGCAATGAACTCTTTTGATTGCTAGTGGTGGAATGCCTCGGAAATGCAGTGTTGTTTAATTTTGCTTTTCATTTTTTAAAAAATATGAATTCTTTCCTTCCTTTTCCCCTTCCAGGGAGTTTGGGGCTATCCTTTGGGGCTATCCATCCTTTGGGGCTATCCATCCTTTGGGGCTATCCTTTGGGGCTATCCATCCTTTGGGGCTATCCATCCTTTGGAGCTATCCATCCTTTGGGGCTATCCATCCTTTGGGGCTATCCTTTGGGGCTATCCATCCTTTGGGGCTATCCATCCTTTGGGGCTATCCTTTGGAGGTCATCTGTGTGTTCAAATATATGACTCACTGGAGTGAAGGGAAACAGTAATGTCTGTCTGGAGGTAGACAAGAATATTTTTTGTTATGTGAAAGTGATTATTTAAGGCTCTGTAAGGACAACTGTGGCAGTCACAAAAGTACTCTGGCAGGACAGTAGGATTACACTTCTCCTTTTTCTTTAAAGGTAGGTAGGAGGCATGTGACTTGCTTTGGCCAATGTAATATGAGTAAATGGAAACAAAGGATTTAGGAGCCAGCGTGTGATCTGCCGTGTTCCCATCTCACTGCCATAGTGATTGTGAAAGCAGTTGTAGGGACAGAGCCCCCCTCTTTTTTCCTGGGTTGTTTTGTCTTTTTTTTGTTGTTATTTTTTTGAGGCAGGGTCTTGCTTTGTGGTTCAGGCTCGCCTTGAACTCACAGCCATTCTCTTGTCTTAGTCTCCTGATGAGTGCTAGGATTACAGGATCATGCCATCGTGCCTGGCTCTGGGTTCTTAATTGACTATGATAAACCAAATTTTAGCTAACTATATTAGATGTTTATCTTAGGGAATATTCTTTTGTTGGGGTTTTGTTGGAGCGGGGATGTGGTTTGGCATACTTAGTGTGACTTATTCTCATTACAGGGGATCAAGGTAATACACCCTCAGGGAGCACGTGATTCAATGCAGAAAAGACGCATTTTCAGAATGAAGCAATAACCACTCACTTCACTAAACCCCTTATTTATCCAGATTTATTACGGAACAATAGAGAAGCTAACTATAGTATTGAGCTTTGAAATGAATTCCTGAGATCTTAGTTTTGACTGGGAAAAAGAACATTTTTTCCTCTCCTGAGTCTTTAAGGTTGAGATAATCAAAAACCTCTTCAAATGTTTAAAATTTGCATTTAGCTAGCTAGTAGACGTATTAGATCATTAATCTGAAATTGGGGGTAAGAAGACTCCCATAACTCATTTATCTCTTTACTATTATTTCTATGTTACAACCTACATAGGAAATAGAATGAAAGTCTGTAACAGTACAGACTTGCTGTGGTGACCTCTATTAATCTTTGTAAAATGGTGGGCAACCTACCTGATTACACAAACTCATAACTGATGTCGGTTAAACTGATAATTCATTCAGCAAACATTTATTTGGCATCTTGTATAACAAAAGCCCAATAAAGGCAGAGCTGGAGATGCTGCAGGTATAGCAGGGAACCAAACAGAGTCTTTCACTTCACGAATCTTACATTTTAGTGAGGGAGTTGGATAATAAGCAAACAAAGGTACACTGTGACATCAGTGATGAGTGCTATGAAGCTCATAAACCAGGACAGAGAGAGGGAGGGAGGGAGGGAAAGAGAGGAGGAGAGATTGACAGGTACATGATTTTCGAGAGAATCGGAAAAGGCCTGTTTGACAAAGTGATGGGTGAATAAGAAATTAAAAAAATGAAGGAGAAAAGCCTTATGAATATCCCTGGGGAGGAATATAGTTGGGCCTCCTTATCTGAAGGTTTCGTATATGGAGAGTTAACCAAATTCACATAAAAAAAGTTTGAAAAGCATTGTGTGTGTACCAAACATGTACACATTTTTCTTGTCATTGTGTCCTAAACAATACAGTACAGTGACTATTTGCATAGCATTTATATTATGTTAGATACTATAAGCAATCTACAGATCATTTAAGGTATATGAGAGAATGTGCACAGAGTCTATGCAAACAGTATGCCATTTAATATAACAGAGTCGAGCATCCCCCAATTTTTTTTTTTTTTGCATCCTCAGATTTTGATATCCACAGAGGATCATAGAACCTATTCCCTGCACAGATACCTCAGTGACAGAAATTATAATTGCAAAGCTCTGAAGTTACAGGATATTTGGAGAACAGCAAGGAAAGCAGTCTGGTTGGAGAGGGGTAAGCAGAGGATGAATGGGTAGGAACTGAAGCCAGAGAGAGGGGAGGGGCCGTGTTACCTGGGCTTTGTGGACCTACTCTACTTCCGACAGGAAGCCATGATCTGCTTTGTATTCTAAAGGGAGATCTTGGAGTAGTCTATAGAAGGCAAGAGAATAAATGGGGAGACTAGATGGCAGGCTTGTGCGGGAGTCTAGGTAGGAGAAGACAGGGCTTGGATGCCTTGGTAAGTGGTTGTAAGAAGTGACTGATTCAGGGTATATTTTTAAGGTATTGATGTTGGGATCTACTAATTTGATGTGGACTCTGGTTCGAGCATCTGATTGATGGATGTCATTTTCTTAGATGAGGAAAATGTTTAGGATGTTTAAATTGGGCTTGCCCCAGATGAGTGGATTTAAATCCATGAGTGTGCGTGAGAATGTAGTGGGGATGTCTGAGGACTGAATCCTGGGGTTCTCCTAGTATGTGGAGGTTGAAAAGCTGAGGAAGAACCAGTGAGGGGGGTACAAAAGAATATCCATTGTGGTTAAGAGGACAGTCAGGCAAATCAAGTACCCCAGAGCCACATGAAGAACATACAAAGACAGGGAGGAATGAATAACACAAGAATGATACTGAGAGGTTGGCGACTTTGAGACTGAATATTGGTTGTGGCTGCATGGAAATCATGGTGACCCTGGCAACATCGGGGTCGGGACAAAGGCCTGATTAGAATTGATTCAGGTAAGAATAAGAGGTGAAGAAATAGAGAAAAATATATGATTCTTGATATCTTTTTGCTATGGAGTGGGAGGTTTGGGATAATAGTTTTATGGGACATGAGCAGAAATATTTAGGTTGTTAAAAAATAGTAGTTATTGGGCTGTCACTTTAGCTCAGTGGTTAGTGTGCTTGCCTTGCAAGCGCAAGGCCCTGAGTTCAATCCCCAACACCAAAAAAAAAAAAAAAAAAAAAGAAATTACTGAAAATTGATGGGAATTATTTGTTAGAGACAAAGGAACTGACAGAGGGATTTCCTTAAGTAGACAAGACAGGAGGGGGATGTAGGGCATCAAGTGGTGAGCTGGTCCCCTTCAGCTTACACCCAGGCATTGCTTGTTCTGGATTTGTGCAGACACATAGAGATAAGCATACACGATTATGGGAAGATGTTGTGATTGTCTTCTGTTTGCTTCTGTTTGTTAAGAAAAATGAGAATCTAGGTTATCAGTGAGTGGTGAGGAAGGAGAAAATATAAAATACTTTCCTGGCGGGGATAGAATATATTGGGCAAGGCAGTATAAAGAGATTGCTGATCAGAATTGAAAGCCCTTCGAGATCGGTGTCATACCTTTAAAGCAAAAGCAGTCAATACGGTTGTTTATTTTTCTTTGAGTAGGGAGAGATTCCAAGGAGAGTTATATTTAATCATCATAGTAGTTTTGCCAAGTGAATAATATGGAAATAGAGATGGGCAGAGATGGATTGGGGCCAGATCCAACTGGAAGCTTACAGTTGTGGCTACATAGATCAGGCTGGCTGAAGAACAACAGAGATAAAGGGGATGATTCATGAAAGGATGCTAAATGAATTGAGAGACATACATGTCAAATCATCGGACTTGGGGCCTTAGGAGGAATGAGCTGGAAGTACCTTTGAAATAAAAAGTTGGCAGCCTTTCTCAAATTTAACTTCAGAAGAGATATTTAAAAATTACTTGCTTTTGCTCTATGGCTGGGGGAAAAGGTATTTTTCAAGTATGAGTTCGACTCATTTTGTGCCAGGATATTCACACTGATATTCTTGATTTAAGTCATTAAAATTAGTCAACTATTTCTGTGTCTTCAACCATAAAAGGAGACGAGTGAGAAAGCAGAACTGAATAGTTAGTGATCATGAGATTCCACTGAATTTCACTCCTTTGTTGCTAGTTGAACTGGCAGGCAAGAATTGCAGGCTGTCATTTCAGTTGGGCCACCAAGTCTCACATAAGGAGGTAAAACTGAAAGAGAAGGTCTTGGTTGGCACAACAAGAGAAGCTTTGGCATGTCACACATGAGTAGTCATTAGATAGGTGTCATCTATTTGATTGTTAAATAATAACACAAAGAAATCTTCCTATTGTAGATTTGTCATGTATATTTATCTTGAGATACATTAGTGAATTAAGAAAACCCCTTGCTTGGGAAATACAAAAACATCCTCACTGAAGACATGGCAATCACAAAAGATGTTTATGTGTAAGTATTTTGAGTATTACAGGTGAAACTTCTGGTTATATTTTATAGTATTTTGGGTGTTACTTGCCACAGCTATTATCATAGATTCATTTTGTATTTATTGAAAATCTACTCAAGTATTTTCACATAACGTTGTGTTTGTAGGGGACGTTTTACCAATTATTAGCATATGTTGTCTAGAAGCAGAGTCATCTGAGACAAAACTAAAATATGATAATTACCACTTTTATTAAATATCCAGCTGACACACTTTGAAAATGTTATCTCAACATCTGGCATTGGTTTTATTTTGGTTTCCAACTTCCCTATTTTTTAGTTCTATTTTTTGAGGCCATGGGGATCAGACTTACACATTCTATTTTTCCCATATTACTGGTTTTATGAAGTGGTTTTCAAATTAAAATTTGTGGATTTACCAGGAGCTTTATCTCAGAATTATTGGCAGCAATCATGTCTTAGTATAATTTTAGATTCATTACTAATTGACATATATTTTGGGGCAATGCTGCACAATCCCTTAAGTCTTAATATGATTTTTGGTTTACTTTGGTAGTTAGAATGAGGTTTCTTGTTTAACGTACCCATCCTTCACCATCCAATGAACAGTCTCCCTTATAAAATGCTCTCTTTCTATTGCTGTGTTCTTTTCTCCTTTTTTTGTAATTTTTTTATTGGTACATGTTTGCAGTACCTGATGATGACATTCACTGTGGGGAGTTTGTACACGTACACAACACCTTAATTCTTTTTGTGCTGTGTTCGTCTTGCCGAAACAACATCAAAGGCAACAAACATTAAAATTCACTGGGCTCATCAGACTGTTTATTTTGACATGGCCTCTCTTCAACATGGAAGATTTTCAAATTGATCATTGTCAAAGAAGTAGAGAGCAGAAGGCTTGTGTCTGTCCCTAGCACCACTGTCTTTCCCCCGGGAATGAACCCAGGCCTTGCACATGCTTCGTTAAGTGCTCTATCATTGAGCTACATCCCAAGCCCACCAGCCCATCCCTTGAAAATGGTCCTTACTGTTAAACCGTATCTTCTCCTGTTGATTGATATATTGTCTAAGGTCAGAGTGACTACTGTAAATGTTTGGGAGTTTGACTTTCTGTGCAGCGACCTCTAAAATCTCCATAAAATGGTCTCAGAAAAAAACAAATGTACCTGCTACACCTGGTGGGAATGCTTTATTGCTGTCTTCGAAGTAGTTTTAATCTCCGGTGTGTGTTTTGACTATGGGAGGGAACAAGTCACTGGAGATTTTACCTTTGCTATTACTCCAGGTTCCATTCTTTGAGAATCAAAGGTAGATAACAGTTTGGAAAAGCTCTGTATGAAGCCAAGGATTTTTCTAAAGGGTTTTATCTCTCTATATAGCTCTGTGTGTTACTACCTCAGCCTCAGCAACCAGCAATTTTGGTTTCACTGATATTATGTTCTCTTTAAATACACAAGAAAATAGCGCTTTAAAGGGAATTACATTTCATACAGACATACTTTAGTTAATCTTGTCAAAAGTTTTTTAGGTGCTTTAAATCTCATTTGGGATCAAGAGCGCCAGCCCTAAGTGATGAGCTCTGCCTGGAGCATGCTCAGTGGCTGACCACTCGAAAGCTGAAATCGGGTCAGTGTTATTTTGTCTGGAGGTAACAAAAATAACATCCCAAGTAAGCAACAACTTGGAATTTTACTTAAGTACTTAATTTCCTGAAAAAAACAGTTGTTGAAACTGAATAATTATGTACTACTGAATAATCATATTTTTTCTCCACTCTCAGTGTTCTTATATTTTGAAGATAATGTTTTGTAAAAGATCACAAAAGCTCTAATTGGTCAAAGAATGAAAAAAATATACCATGTGTTTACAGTCCCATGTCTAAAACCTTTGAGATGGAGCTATTTTGGAATTTTTTTGGATTTTAGGAAAACGATACATTTGGATTTTGGCAGGGTCTCAAACAGCACTTTTTAATCAAACACACTAATATTTCTGTGTGAAAAATGAATGTTTACACTGAGATAAAGACTATGAAAAACCTCACATTGGTTAAGGTAGAGTTTTACTTTCTACCGAGGTTTGGCACTGACTTAAAAAAAAAAAAAGGAGTTTAAAAAGCAAACAAACCAACCGAACACCTGTGTTTTCACAAATTTTGAAGTCAGGTTTGCATTTAGATTGTGGGCCTACTTGTGTCTGGATTATAGTTACCTTATTTATCAGTTTATCTGCAAAGAAATTAATTTTGTTTACCATATACAGTAGAAAGATATGATCAAAAACTGTGGCGGATGTTTAATTTAAAAAATCATTACAGTAAAAGACATATTGCCGTTAATCCATTTCACAATACTCTCTCGCTCTGAACATACTCACCCCGTCATTCTTGCCGCTTTCCGAAGCAGTTCTGGAAACCCTCTTTCGTGAGTGTTGTTAGTTGTGCTGTTGTGGCTGCCTGGATGTCCTGAATTGATGGAAAATGTTTATCCTTCGTGATCATCTTGACTTTGCGGAAGACCCAGAAGTAGCATGGTGCCAGCTCCAGTGAATAATGTAGATGAAGCCGTAGCATGATCTTTTTACAAGCCTGCCTTGCCGTTGGCTAGCACTCAGCCCCAACATTCGCACTATTTTCAATTAGTAAAGACACAAATGAGGACTTCCAGGACCGCTTACAAAGTGACAATAATGGTGAGATCAGTGTTTTTTTTTTTTTTTTTTTTTTTGGTGTGGGGTGTTATTTTGAGAGTGATTAATGGCAATCTGTCTTTTACTATAATAAAGTTTTAAAATTTTAAGCATTTACTGTATATTTTGATCACATCATGTACTCTTAATATTTTGCTGGCAAAAGTGCAGTTCAGAGACGGTGACATCGATATGTCCTGGGCCCTTGCTAGCGATGCAGGTCCTGCCACAGATCTGCTGATCGAGGAGCTGGAGGTTAATAAAACCCTAGTTGTTTCATGTGCCCCACACTGCATCGTATCGTGTCTTCCTCTGTTTCATATGTGTAACACGATACCTGGAACAGGGTAATTTAGAGAGAACTGGAGACTTCTTTCTTCTGAGTTGTGGAGACTGGGAAGTCCAAGATCATGGCATCTAATGACAGCCTTCTTGCTGTGTCTTAAAATGTTGGGGGCACCACACGGCAAGAGAAAGCAGGTGTGAAGGTTTGGATCTCTTCCTCATTTACAAACCCGGTAACGCTAACGTGGGCATCTCATTCTTGTGGCCTTGGCTAATCCTAATCATCTCCCAAAGGCCACGTCTCCAAACACCATTAACATTGGAATTTGGGGATCAGTGAATTTTTGGAAGACATATTCAAACCCCAGGCATCAGCTTACATTTAGATTCTAAGTCTTAGAGGGAAAGGCTAATATGAGAATACTTTAATTGTTCATACCTTTGGAAAATGAGGATTTCTGTGTTCCCCGCTCCAATGGTATCCTCTTCTCTGCAACCATACCCAGATAACCGTTTCACTGTTCCTTATTTTTATTTTTTTTCTTATTTTTAGAATGTCCGACCATCCTCCTTTTTTCTTCCCTAGCCACTTCCCTTTCTCCTTTTCAAAAATTAGTCTGACAATGTTTGATTTTAAGTGGATCACCTAATCCCTTTATTTATACTTACTGTAATCCTTGATACATTTAGATTTATTTCTTCTTTTATTTTGTACTTTCTCCTTATTCTGCATTTCTTTTCTTTTTCTTGTGTTATTTTGGATTGATAATTTTTTCTCATCTTATTCCTACCTCTAGTAGTTTGTCATATACTCTATTCTATTTCTGTGTAGCAATAATCCCAAAGTTTTAGTATGCATACTTTACTTGTAAATGTGTAAATTTAATCAATCAGTTTTCCTCTTTTCGAACAGTAGCTTGGAATATTTTAACTCACATTACCCTCATATGCTATATGCTATCGTTATTGTGTATTTTGTCTTTTAAAAAATTATTGATTATATGTTTTATTTTGTAGTAGGTATTTATTAACATTTATTTATAGATTTTTCCACATTCTTTGCTTACTACTCATTTTGCCTGTTAGATCTATATGGGGTTACATCTTTTCAAAATGAATTCTTTAGACTTTTTAAAGAAAGGGTCTCTTGGTAACAAATTCTCTTGGTTTTTGTCTATGTTCCCCTCCCCAGTGGTATCCTCTTGTCTGCAGCCATACCCAGATAACCTTTTCACTGTTTCTTATTTTTAGAATGTCTGCCCATCCTTCTTTTTTCTTCCCTAGCCACTTCCCTTTCTCCTTTTTGAAAATTAGTCTGACAATGTGTATTTTGTGTATATTTGTTTATATTTTGTCTATTTTTTCTAACCTGTGTTAAATCTACCCATTGTTTCTTATTTTAATTTCAATTTTTTGGGGCTGGGGATTTAGCTCAGTGATTAGAGTGCTTGCCTTGCAAGCACAAGGCCCTGAGTTCGATCCCCGGCACCACAAAAAAAAAAAAAAAAAAGCACTAATAATTTAAATTTTTTTTCTCTAGTGCTTGAAGTATTTCTAGTATTTTTTGTGTCTGGTTTTACCAACTGTAATTCATTGTCCTTTGCTTCCTATTTTCTGTATACGTGTGAGTTAACTAAGTAGTTGATTAAATTTTAACCGTGAGATGCTCATTTTTAGCTAGTCAAATCCTGCTGTTGATGAACTTTTGGATTATTTCCAGTTTTTACTGTGATGAATAATGCTGCTAAGAACATTATGTATATGTTTGCTGGTGCACACAGCCAAGATTGTCTCTAGAGTATACTCCTGGGAGTTAATTGCTGCTTCACTGGGTAACCACATGCTCAGCCTTACTGGGTGATTACTATTGGTTTTCCAAAGTGGTTGTATCAAATTGCACTTCCATTAGACGTGTATATTAATTTCTGTTGCTCCATGTTCTTAACACCTCTTGAAATTGTCAGATTTTTAAATTCTTGCCTATTAAGTGGGTAGACTTTAGTAGATTCTTAGTTCAATAATTACAATTTGTTCATTAATATCCTAATATCTATGTGCAAATATATATTCATATTTGTTTGCTTATCATGTAGGTCTCCACCTAATTCTGTAACAGACTCAGAATAGAAAGTAAATGTGGCAGCATACATGTAACAGTCTTTGTATTGTCACGCTTGAAAACAGTGGAAGAATGTTACATTTGCATAATATAGATTGCACGTGTAAAATTACATATAGTCGACTTTCAGTATCTACTAGGAATTAGTTCCAGGACGTCCTGTGAATACCAAAATTCAAGAATCCTCAAGACATGTATATCACATGGTGCAGTATTTGCCTATAAACTATGTACATCCTCTTGTCTACCTTAAATCATCTTTAGATTACATATGACACTGCATGTAGTGTAAATGCTATGTAAATAGTTGTTAATACAGTATTGTCCAGGGAATAATGGCATGAAAAAATGTCTTTATGTGTTTAGTAGAGACACGATTTTTTTTGTGATATTTTTGATTCTCATTTGGTTCAGTCCCCAGCTGTGGAATGGTGGATGCGGATAGCTGACTCTAATTCCAATATGCCTTATATTCTCCCTCATGTTCCATAATTTTTCTCTGTGTTACGAGTCAAGCCGGCTGCTTTTTAATTGTTCTTACTTAAAAGAATTGAAGATTTATTATTCATAATGGCATATTTAAATTCTTTCACTGTAATATGTAAATGTAATACTTTTGTCATTTTTTTAGACTAATAGTAAAAAGGACAACAGAAGAAGTTTCTTCTGCAGCTTCCTATTGGTCAGGCACTCTGCTAAATGTGTGGCATGCATTGTCTCATCTAACCCTCTCTACAACTTCTGGAGTATTTGCCATTATTAATCCTCTCTCATGGAGGGGTGAACTCAAACTCGTTCTCAGTGGATCTTCTCCTCCCCTAACCTGCAGCCTTCTTTTTAGTTTGGGAAGCGCATGTAGGTCTGGGAAGTTCATACATGTTTTAAATCAATGGGAAGATGGCACTTGGGCAAAGCAGAAGCTCATCTGAGCAGACAGTGGATTACTTATTAGTTCACATTCCTTTTAAGTAATCACCATTCTTCCTCTCAAATAGAAACTTAATAAATTTTTCACAGATTGAATTAGTTTCAAATCAATGTTAATGTTCATGTCAAAATATATGAAGCGATATCACAATAGAGTCAATGTGAGCCTTGAAACCATTAGAGCAGTATAACATCAGGTTGTGGTCCTCAGATTTGATTGCACATTGTACCACCCGAGAGCTATAAAAAGCACTGTGCTTTTATACCTATCCCATATATTCTAACTTGTCCGGTCTGGGTGTGGTCTAGGGTGCCAAGAGTTTTGAGACTCCCCAAGTGTTCTAATGTGTAGCTAAGGTTGAAGATTATTGGATAGCAGTTAATTCTGCAAGTACTACATTCAGATGGAGTTAACATACTGCCTGTGACACACACTAAATGTGTAACCTTAGGCATGTTGCTTAATGTTTACGTGACTCAGTCTCTTCAAAATGAGAATGAATGTTAAAAACAGTATCTATATCTCAAAACATTGTTGTGAGGTTAAGATGAGCATAGTACATAAAAAGTTCTTTCAGTAGTGATTAGTGGCTATGTTTTGGGTGTAATCTGAGTGTCCACATGTAATGTCTTAGTCCCCAGGGTAGTAGTATTTCAAGGTGCTGTGGGCCTAGTGGGATATCCATAGGTCATTAGGGACATGCCTTAAACAGGACTGTGAGACCCTGACCCATCTTCTGACTGCTTCCTGTATCAGGCTATGACCACTCAATCTGACACGTACCCCCTCCATTCAAGACACCAAACTAATGGGACTTCCTGACCTTAGATTTGGATCTTTAAATTGTGCGCTAAATAACCCTTTCATCTTTCTAGGTTAATTGCTTCAGGTATTTTGTCACAGTAAGGAAAAGTTGACTGACACATTGGCACAAAATACACATTGATTGTTAGCAATTTAAAATATACTACTGATAAAAATTGTCATTATTGGATAGTCTGTTGTTTCAAAAACATTTGGGAGGGAAAACAAACCTAATATGGCATGGTCCAGTTTTGTTGTTTGGTTAGCTTTGTTTGTTTGTTTGTTTGTTTTTCCTTCCTTCCTTCCTTCTTTCTTTTTTGTCCTATGGTTTTATTTAAAAGTTAGTACCTGTTGGACTCATTTGTGATGTTTGTTTCCAAAAGACTGCAGAAGTTAAATCCAGATAATTGCAAAGGAATAATTGACAGCTTGTAGGTAGACTAGAGAATATGCTTCCCACTGTAATGGAGAAAACGTGGTAATGCAAAAGCCAGCATTTCTTTAAGCCAGAGATTAGAATTTTTAGAACAAATTATTACATACCATTATTGTTGAAATATTTAGATTTTTTCAGGGGAAATCTTCATGCATAAATTACCATACTGATGTTTTCCCCAGAATCTATATGTTCAATGCTACTTTTTCCACTTTCCAGCATCTTTTCATTTCTTTCTAGGTAGTTCCATAGACAAGAGGATTTTCAAGTTTTTGTGGCTTATTTTTACACTTTCATCTTTCCAGCTGGTAGTGGAACAATTATCTATAGAGGTTCCATTTGTAAATCATATTCTGTGGTCTTACTAAATTATTTAATGTTTTCAGAGAAATTTTATTCCTATTTGTGATTCATGTTCAAGTGGCAATACTACTGACTTCAGGTCTTTTATTTAGCTTCCTTTTTTTTTCTTCTTATTTTATTAAAAAAATTTCTTAACCAGATAAAAAGAGAATAACTATAGTTACTACACTGTGTACTCTGTCTTCAAAGTAGTTAACTCAGTACCAGACATAAACCAAAAAGTCTTTTAAAAAAAAGAAACAAACAGGGGTTGGGGATTTAGCTCAGTGGTAGAACACTTGCCTAGCAGGTGCAAGGCCCTGAGTTTGCTCCCCAGAAATCCCTTCCCCAAAAAGAAAAGAAACAAACAGATTATAAACTCTCTTTTCAATGAACTAAAATAAACTTTTAGTATAAATGAGACAAATTAGCATATATATTAACATATTTTTAAACAACAGAATATGTAATTTGGGAAAGTATTTGAATTTTTTCCCGTTTCCTATTTAATCTCTCTTCTATTTTGCTCTTTATTTTTGTGTGTATATATATTTTCTCATATAAAAGAAACCATGTGATATTTGAGTTTGCGTGTCTGACTTTTTTCACTTCTGTTCTCAAACTGCATCCATTTAGCTATGAATCCCTCAAGTTTATGTCAGTGTAGTACTCTATTGTGTATAAATACCACATTTTCCTTATCCATTCCTGTGTTGATGGGCAGGATGTTTCTAAGACCTAGCCATTATAAATTGTGCTGCTTTAAACATGGGTATGCATGTATCCTTGTAATATGATGATTTTAACTCTTTTAGGAAGATACTTAGGAGTGGGATATTTGGATCAAAGTGAATTTCTACTTTTAGTATTTTGAGGAATCTCCACACTGATTTCCATAATGATTGTACTAGTTTATATTCCCACCAACAATGTAGAAGGGTTCCTTTCCCCTACATCCTCACCAGCATTTCTTATTATTAGATTTCTTGATGATAGCCGTTCTTTCTGGGATAGGTGTTATCTCAGTATAGTTTTAATTTATCATTCTTCTTACTGACATGGAGATATACTTTCAAATGAACTATGTTTAAAAGAAAAATTTTAGTGAAGTGAGGCTCTTTTTGTAATCCAAATAGTTTCTTGTTCAGAATTTCCTTGAGAAATATGCTATATTCTTTTAAACCTTTACCTCTGTCTTGAGGGAAAGGCAAGATATTTGTTTCTTGGTTTTGGGTTTGTTATTTTTTATTGTGGGCAAAAGGCATATTCAAATATAATTTCTGCTTATTTGTCTTAGTCCAGTTTCTTCAACTGCATATCATTTCATGAAGAAAATCGGCTACTTTTCCATGGTGTTAAAAGCTAAACCAAGATTTTTTACACCATGTTTATCAGGGGATTCAATGAAGTTTAATTATTTTGCTCCCATTGTAAAAGGTCAGCTTCACTTATTTATTCATTATTGGCATACCCAACAAGATAAATAAATATGGTGCAGCTTTGAATTTAAGGATTATGTAGTAACCATGTATACATCCCCTTTGAAATATGAGCAGACTGGAGATGAAGATGGGACCCACCTCTCTTTTACATCGTCTTTCCTGAATGTAGTCTGTCTCCCCCCCCCAACCAAATAGAATGGATTACTTCTTATTATACACGTAATACATAGTCAAGATAAAAGAGATACAATAAATAAAAAAAGAGAAAATTACCTGTAATCTCACAACCTAGAAGTAATAACTATTGTTAACACCCTGTTATTGCCTTTTATGATTATTTTTCTGTGCATTCATAGCCTGCCATTTTTTCTTGCAGGCTTTTTCTCTTTGTATTCATAAGCATTTTCTGTCTGTCTTCATAAGCAGAAAGAGAAGGAAGAGCCAGGAAAAGAGACATTCTCTCTCTCTCAGGTCACACCCCCCAGCGACCTGTCTACCTAACAGCAAGTCAGCTATGACACCCCCATAATTGTGTCACCTTCCAAAGACACGAGGTTTTGAGGTTATTTTAGATATAAACCATAACAGTATTTATACTATGTTAGGTATTACATGTAATCTGAAGATGATTTAACATATAAGGGAAGATGTGGGTAAGTTATAGGTGAACACTGTGCCATTTTATATAAGGCATTATGGAGCCAATTCTCTGAGGATGCTGAGGGAAGAGCACGTAGCACATAATCAAACTGACCTACAGAATTGTAGCAATATATATTTCTGCAAGAGGGCACTAGAATTTTCTTTTCTCACAGCATTATAAGACTGACTCTTCTCGGGCCCTTTCAAACCATATAATTAAAATAAATAAAAATTAATTGTCGATTTGTAATTTGGTGATATTTAGCGGTAAAAGTAAACTTTTTTCCATATCTTTATCAGATTTCCATATTCGAATATCCTCTTAGAATTTTGCTCACCTTTCTGTGGGGTGATTTTCCTTGTCGATTTGTATAGTTCTGTGTGTAGTAAGATCACCAGTCTTTGCCTATCTTACAGTAATACTGCAAATATTCTGCCTAGATTTCCATTAGTCTTTTAACCTTAGTTTCATTTTTGTTTTCTCCTTTCAGAAATGTGAAACTTCATGTAGTCGTGTTGGCCAGTCTTTTTCGTACTGTTTCTAGCTTTGACGCATACATTTAAAGTCCTTCCAACCCCTAAGTTATCACACTACTGGAAAACGATGTTGAGACGTCACTTTTAATGTTTACTAAATGCTCTTGCGTGATTGATTCTCTTTTGAAGCTCTCTGACTCTATTTCTTAGTCTCCCTCTCCTTCCTTGTGTCTGTTCCTTACTGTCTTAAATAATGCAAGTTACATATGTCTAACAGGACAAGCACGCATATTGCTTACATCTTATTTTTTCAAATTATTTTCAAACTCTTCTTGAATAATTATTCTTTCAAATAAACATTAAACATTTTATAAAGTTTTGAGAAAGATCCCAGGAGTGTTTGTATTTGTAGTATGTAAATTGTTAGCTAATTCATGGGATAATTGACATGATTATAGCATTAAGTCGTTCAGTCTCAGCAAGCGCATAGGCATTGTCTGTCTTTATCCCTTTAACTTCTTTCAAATTCTCAAGAATGGTATCCAGATTCTCAAATCTCCTCCTACCAGGATTTCTCCCTCCCTAGAACCCACTTAGGACTCAGACCCAGGACGTTCCAGTCTGCTGTTACACTGAGATTTCCTTTCATTACCCTTCTGAACCCAGGTCGCTAACTTCACCTTCCCATGATTTAAGTTTATAGCACTGTTTTATTTCTTTCATCTCCCATTATAGTTATTGTAACAGGAATTAAAATAATTCAGTAAGAAAACAAATGACTCTATTAAAAATTGGATGAAGGACTTGAATAGACGTTTCCCAAAAGAAGACATATAAGTGATCAGCAGGTATATAAAAATGGTCAGTGCCACTAACTGTCAGAGAAATGCAAATCAGAACCACAATGAAATATCATCTCTACCTGTTACAATATCAGTTATCAAATTATGTATCAAATTATATGTTTTGTATATTAACTTCTCATCAGATGTAGGGCTTGCAAATATATTTTCCCATCCTATAAGTTGTCTTTTCACTTCGTTGTTTTCTTCCTTGCTGTGTAAAATCTATATGATTTGATGTAATCCTCTTTGTTTTTGCTTTTGTTACTGGTACTTCTGGTGTCGTAGCTAAAGAAATCTGTGCCTGGATCAGTGTCATGGAACTTTTTCTCTGTTTTTGTCTAGTACTTTTATAGCTTCGGGTTTTATGTTTAAGTCTCTAAACCATTTGCAGTTGGTTTTTGTATGCAGTATGTGATAAGGGTCTTTTGAGTTACTTTCCTGCTGAAAACACAGGGGTTTTGATATTAATGATAGACCTAGAATTCTGAACTAAGCAGTTAAGGGCTTTCTGCAAGTCCTGGGAGTGCCAAATTTCAAGAAATTGTTTGGCTATTTTCAGCTTTGGGTACCTCATCTATAAAACAAAGAAAATGCATTATAAGATCTCTTAAATCCTACATTCATTTCACTTCAGAAAAAGAAATAGATCCCCTTCTCAATTTTCAAGAGAAAACATAATTTTGATGGTGGACAGGGTTAGCTTTTGCTCATGCTTTTATTGTTTTTATCAATCAATGGAAAGTGCATCAGGTAAAATCTCTCAGGCCCGCGTATATTTGGTCAAAGCTCATTTATTGACTTTTTTTCTGCTGAAATTTGATCATATATAAAAAACAAAGAGACTAAAGTTAAGTTTTACCAGCTTAGTATATAGTATTGTGGCTGCTCATCTCCTCAAAGCCTGAGTGGTTCCCAAATAATAAACTAAGCTGTATAATCTTTAAAATATTTGATCAGTTGGAAAGCCTTTTTTTTTTTTGAGGGATAATTTGTTTGTGCACATAGTTTTTAATCTCAGATCCCCTGACCATATCACTGATTTGTTTCCAGAGGAAATCTGCTACATAAGAAACCCGCCACTGGGAACAACATTGTCTTACCTTGCAGCGTGGAGGTGGGGGATCAAGGACACCTAAGGAGGGAAGTATTAACATGTACTGGCTGCCTGCCTTCTAAATGACAACCACTTAGATATTTTATTTTAATCCTATTAGGGCCATTATTATTGCCTTAATTTATCTTGGAGGAAACTGTTGCCTGAGAGGTTATGTAACTTGCCAGGCATCCCTCAGTGTCAATGGGCAAATACATTTCACAACCGATTTGAGCCACGCAAAATGATGACCAGGAGGTTTACAAGCCTTGTTCAAAATTAAATTCTGATATATCTGAAGCTCACAAGTTTCTTTGTAATTAAATGGCAGAAAAATATTCTTGTGAACTGGTTCTTAAAAGCATGAAATAATAAAGCAAAGATTCTATGTGGAAGTTTTCCTTTTGATTCAGTTTCTCATCAGTCAGCTAACATTGGTATCTGGATAATTGTAGCTAATAAGTAACGGCCAAAATACAGTTAATTGTCCTGAATACTAAATACTTAAAATTCATATATTTTCCCTGAAGTATGTATTATTATGAGTTCTTAAGGCCATAATTGTAAAATATTGACACAGAGTATTTTATCTGAGTATTTTCCCTCCTTCCACAGGTAACATAAAATACATTTAAAAAAAAAATCTACCTTGCCAGAGCTCCCTTTCTCTGTCCTCTCTGGGGTAGCTTTCTATCCTCTGCTTTTTCCTCCTTACAAATAAAGTGTCTTGCTTCAAAAAACTAAAAACTAAAAAATAAAGAAATATGGACTGCCATGGAATAGTAAGTTGTGAATCACAACTAAACTGTAGATATAAATAACAAGGAGGAATCTTTAGTATCAACTGTGGCTGAAAAAGGAGGAACCGGAGGAATACAATACATATGACACCCTTTTCATAAACTTAGGGTTGTGTAAACTTCAGCCGTACACTGTTTGTTTTTCAGAGAAGGAAACAAACACGAAATACAGGAGGCCTGATGAGCTCATTCATTCCAAATTTGGGATCTTTAAAGCTTCTGTAGTTCTCAACTGTTCTTTGGATGTGTAACTCTGGATCCATGGGGTACGAAAAGGCCTGGGGCTCCTAATAGCAAGAATAGAGGTGAGGTTTAATGGGCAGTTGTCAGATGGGGAGCTGTCAGGGAGGCAGGGAGTGTTTTGGGCTGAGCAAAGAGAAGACCAGTCTTTGAGCCATCTCCTTCTCTGTGTATAAGCCTCACTCCTTGAAAATAAAGACAAAATTGCTCCACCCCTCCGTGTTGCCAGCTGACCAACATGCCTTTGGTGGCTGGACTTTGGTGAAAAGGCATGCTCAGCTCCTCCATAATCTTCAAGGCAGGCTGTATTCATAAAAATGCATGTAGGTACCACTTGTTTGAATGAACACCCAAACAACTCTCTCTGAAGTCCTCCTCTTCCTATTATCACATAAATGTGTTTCTGGGTGACTGCTCCTTGATTTTGTAATGCTCTTGTCTGCTCCAATGGCCAGTGAGCAATTACCTCAGCTCATGTAGCGCTACATTTCTGCTCTTACCAAAATAGAAGTGGAACTTCATTTGAAATGATGTGCTACAAAGTGGGGAAGGGAACCATATCACATAGTTCTTGACATCAAGCCACCATCATTCTTGTCTGGACAAATCTGAGGGTTCTCTGCCCCCCTTCATGTCCAACCTGACCCCTTCCCAGCCTGTTTCTGTCCTCAGCCAGAGTAATCTTCCAAAATCTTAAATTAGACCAGGTTGTTCTCCTGATTAAAGATCCTCTCATGGGTTCTCATTGCTCAGAATGATAGCCACTCTTGCATCACAGGCTTGGGGCTCTCTAGGACCTGGCCTCTGCTCACCTTGTCTTGAGTCTGTTTGCCCTTTGCTTACTACCTGCCTGTCGCTCTGTCTCTCTTTGCATCCCTCAGTCACCCCAGCTCATTCCCTCTGCAAGGCCTGTGTATATTGTGTTTCTCTTGCTAGATCTTCCAAAGCTGGCACCTTCCCGTCATTCACAGAAGGATCTTTCCTGCCATTCAATCTAAAGCAGCCCATCCTACCTCTAGGGACCCTGTCTTATTGCACTCTTGTACTTTCTTCACTGCATTTTGCACTCTAGGAAGTTATTCTAGTTACCGGCGTTGTTTCTGATTGCCCTGATAAGGATTAATCTCCATGAAAACAAGAATCTTTGTGTATATGTGAATGAAGAGTGGTTACCTGTTTGTATACAGAATAATGGATTTCATTTTGTCATATTTGTACATGAATATAACGTGCTTTGCTCATTTCCACCCCCCATTATCCCCTTTCCCTTCCCCTACTCCTGTTGGCTTCCTTTTCTGTAAATCTCCCTTCTATTTTCTTGTTTTCTATTTCTCCTCTCCTCTCCCTCTCCTCTCTCCTTCTCTTCTTTATAGATTCCACATATAACAGTAAAAATGTGATATTTGTCTTTGTTGAGTCGGGCTTCTTTCTCTTAACATGATAATCTTTAGTTCCATCCATTTTCCTGCAAATGACAGAATTTCATTATTCTTTATGGCTGAATAACACTCTGTTGTGTATATAACACATTTTCTTTATTCATTCATTTGTTCAGGAGCATATAGGCCACTTCCATAGCTTTACTTTTGTGAGTTGTATCTCTTTTCCAGCTAGTCTTCCAATAGTATATTGATATCCAGAATATAAAAAGAACTCAAAAAATACAACCCCCCTTCAATTGATAAATGGGCAAATGAATTGAACAGACACTTCTTAAAAGAAGTACAAATGACCAATAAGTATATGAAAAAAATGTTCAACGTCTTTAGCCATCAGGAAAATGCAAATCAAAACTTCACTCAGAATGAATCATGAAGAATACCAAAAAAAATGTTGGAAAAGATACGGGGAGAGAAAGGAACCCTTCAACACTTTCAGTGAGAATATATATTAGTATAGCTACTATGAAAGTCAATATGGAGGTTCTTCAGGAAACTAAATATAGATTTACTGTTTGATCCAGCTATATCACTCCTTGGTATATATGCAAAGAATTAAAGTCAGTGTACTATAGAGACACCTACGTACCTATGAGAACAAGAACCTTGACTGGGTCACCATTGAACTTCCGGTGCGCAGCATCCAGGAAATGAAATCACGACTAAAAACTGAAACTCGCTCATCACTATGTATGTTCATCATGTATATAATTAAATTAATTGCTTCCAATAAACATGCAGGGGAACCTTCCTACTTTTCTGGAATAATATTACAAAGGATGGCAGATGAGTGCACACAGTTGGAATGCCAGTTAACGAATGTTGTGACCTACTAGTGTACATTTAAATAAATATTGCAAAAAAAAAAAAAAAAGGCCAACGTTGGATGATGTGAATTTGTATTCCTACACATTGTGTTTTGGTTTCCTGATGATCAGAACTGGGTTAATTAGTCTACAATGTGTCTTCGCTGTTGGGGCTATGAAGATTATGTGCTCCATCCAATTCGTTTTTCTTAGCTGAGATCACTCTTGAATTTAAAAAGCAATTTGCTTAGCTCCTATGTCCTTTCCTTTTGATGGAAATGGTTTAGTGGGAAAATATTTACTAGAATCAGATAATTAAAATGTTTTATGCATTTTTAATATGCAGATGCTTTTTAGTCCCTTTGAGGGAGAGCTCCATGGCATAAAGCAGAATGGAAAGGATAATTCGCATCCCTTCTCCCAGCATCCATGTCCTCCATGGCCAAATCTAATACTTCCTCTTTGTCAGCCCCTCGGGAGCAGCTCTGGGTTTCTGTAGGAGCAGCCCCTCCTTCTCCCTTCCTTAGTGGCCTTCCACACTAGGGTGGCAACTCCCAAGGGGGGGTGATAGGAAGGGAGATTGGAAACAGCTTTAGAGTTCATTGGTACTTTTATGAGACGTGTTGTAAGATATTAGGTAAATATAAAACATGGAATTTTATTGATTATAAAAATTCCTTAGAAGTCTTCAGTAGGGGCATAAAGCCTGAATCCTTTTAGATATCCTAAAATGCCTTCATAGTCCCTTTATACTATGTGTCCATGATGAACAACATTAATAGTTTGTTTTTCGTAGGCAGCTGTCCTTGAAGTGGTCGTGTCCACACACGAACCAGCAAAAAGTTGGTCGTCTAAAGAAGGTTAAAGGGAAGACAGGACAATTCCCACAGAGGTCCCTTTTGAGCGAGGACCAGGCTGGAATACTTGGTGGAGTTGAGCATTATCGGAACCCAGCTTGGCCTTGCTGATATCTTTCAACAGCATTCTTGAAATCTACGTAGTACTGTCTCGGCCCCCAGGTCCCCACTCAGTGGATTTTACTTTCTCCTGGTCGCGTGTGCACAGACATCTCACTTTGGTGGACCATCTGTTGCCCCATCACCTTCAGTGATTTCAGCTAAATAACCTCTGCCCCTCAGCGAGCAAGTTTTAACATGACCTCTGGCCACCCTGCGCAAGGGAGCTTCTCCCATGGCTCCACTCTGCCCTGACCATCCTCGGGCTCCTGTCCCCTCCCTCTCCCTGGCCTGCTCTCATGTGGAGCCCTTGGGCTGTTCTCCATGTTCTACTGACCCTTCCCCTCGCTGGCACTCTCTGCTCTGAGCTAGGTACATTCCTTCCCTGCAAGGAGCCGCAATCGATCATGGCTGAGGTGACCATGGAGGTCACCAGGAGGGCATCCAATGTCTTGAGCCTTAAAGTGGCACACCGGAAGGATGGACCTGGATCAGCTCACCCACCTCCCTAGTCCTGCTTAATTCAGCCTTGTGATCTGACCTCCAAGCTGCTTTTGGCTTCCCGTTTCTGTGACTTTCATCTCCTCTGAGGTTGGCTTTGGGATTTACAATCCCTTTTAACTATATTGGAATGCACAATCGTATCTGGTGTGGAATCTTTGTGCCTCTATTTTATTTTAAAGAGAAGGCAAATAGTTTAGCTGCTTGTTCGAGGATGGCTGAAAGAAGCAGGCCAGTGCAGCTGGAAGGAGAGAAGTGTGGGAGTGGAAGGAGGCTGAGCCCGTTAAGGAGCAGTTTGCAGTGGGCCCCTGTTCTCAGATGCCCTCACTTCATGGGAAGGGAATCAAATTTGACTGCTGTCCAGCTCTTACAACAAGGTAGCTAGAGCCCTCTGATATTTGAGAACCATAGAACAGTCCGGGGCAAGCAGTTACGCTTCTTTCTAAATTCTTTTCTGATATAAGTCAGATCATTGAAAATCAGTCCCCTTGACCATATTATCTTAGCTTCCCATAGAAGGCCTTTAATAGTTTACTACTTTATTATGGTTTATGACTTTTTGAAGGATTGCCATGAGAAAGGTTCACTTGAAGAATGTTTTTGTGCTGTTTATTTTTTTAATTGTGGGTTAATTTATTTTGTTTATAAATTTTAATGGATGCATAAAACCACGAGAATTATACATATTAAAGGGATACCATGTGATGTTTCAATACATGTATATATTGTGCGAAGTTCAAAGTGGGTTAGACATAGCTATCTTTTCAAACATTTATCATTTCTTAATGGGGAAACATTCAATATCCTTCTAGCTTTTTGAGCTATACAGTAGCTATTATATCTAGCACCCCACTGCGCAATAGCGCACTGGAACCTTCTTTTCCTATCACCAGCTAGCACGGGTCCTTGGTTCTGTGAGAGTGGAAATTAAAACTAAGACATTCAGCACAAATGTACAGGAAAAAGCTTTAACTGAAAAATAAGAGGAAATGAAGAAGAGCCAACTCTGACGGTGACTAAGCTAGTTCCCTAAAAAAAAAGCAAAACCAGATAGGAAAAGGACTCAGTTTCAGGAACCAAAGGGGACAAAGGTATGAAGAGGTGGATCCAGCCGACCCACTCCCAAAGAAAAGGGACCATTTATGTAGGATACTCGGATGGGCCAGGGCCTGGTTGGTTCTTAGTGCAGTCCTGGTTTTCATAGCTCCAAGGGATTCCTCATGGCTTGAGGGGCAACTTGATTCCTGCGAGGTGATTGGCCTTGCTCAGAAGGGGCCTGTTTTGGTTCTCTAACGGGTGAGCGCTCCTGCCTGGGGGAGGGGATATCACTATGCAGTGGTCATCCGGGCTCTGCTTGTCCTGGGACCCTGGGTGATGACAGGTGGAGGGTGATGGCTGCAGACTTCAAGGCCTCGCTCCAGCAGGAGGGGTGTCTGGAACCGGGTTTTGTAAAAGCTGTAATGACATGTCCCTGCAAACCCTGAACATTACTTTAGTTACTTTTACTTTAGTGGCCTCAGTTTTGAAGGGGAATAATATAGGCTAGAGAAAATGAGGGGTAATAAACTTTGTTTTGCTGACTTTTCCTACAGTAAGTGATTAACATACCTAATACCCAAAGTTTTAAGGAAATAAAGGATGCAAAATGAAAGTCGGATTTTGTTTTGATTTTAGTTACCTACTGGGAATCTGTAGGCCCAAGTGAAAAGTCATAGCTTTTAGCAAAAACCATATTTAAGTCCCTGCCTGCCTCAGAAAGAAATATACACCTTAGTTTTAATAAACAACAGGTTAAGGACCCAGAACTTTGTTTGTCTGCTATCCCATGGTAGACTCTGTGTCACTCCCATGAAATTGATGTTATTTTAGAATGTTTTACAATTTAAAGTAAAATTACAGTAGTAGTAAAAAGAGTTCCTATGTAGCATGCATCTAGTTTCCCTGTTGTTGTTGTTTTATATTACGATAGTACATTTGTTACAGTTAGTGCTCCCCCCTCAGCTGCAGGTACTATTGAAGTCCCTTGTGAGTCCTTCTCAGTCCCGTTCTTCTTTCCTCTACAAAGACAGCTGATCTTTTCAACTTGGTGTTTCATTCCTTGCATGCTTCAGAACACCTATACAGAGTGTTGCTTCGTATGCTTTTAAACGGTATGGATATTACCTGTCAGCCTTGTAGGCCTTGCTCTGAAGTTTGCTTTTTCTCAGGAAACAT
Organism: Hystrix cristata; assembly: GCA_004026905.1. NCBI lineage: Eukaryota > Metazoa > Chordata > Mammalia > Rodentia > Hystricidae > Hystrix > Hystrix cristata. The sequence continues at coordinate 40,828 of PVJO010010041.1, forward strand.
TTTTTGAATTTACATTCTTCCGATTATTTAATTTCTAAATCAGATTCCATTATATCAACCCACTCTTCTTGATGGACATTTAGGTGGTTTTGTTTTGTTTTGTTTTGTTTTTTAATGGTACTGGGCATTGAATCCATGGACTTTGCCCTGAGCTACATCTCAGCCCTTTTTAAATTTTTTCCATTGGTGCCTCAGTTCACAAACTTAATTCTTTCCATGTTCATAACCCGAGATGCCACTCTGTTTTCAGACAATGCCTCACAAAGTTGCTATGTTGCCCAGGCTGGTCTTGAACTTGGCAATCCTCCTGCCTCAGCCTCCCAGAGTGCTAGGATTACAGGCCTGTGCCACCACACCTGGCTAGGTGTTTTCCTTTCTGTTGTTGCCATGGTCACTGCAAAAGGTGCTGAGCTGACAGGCAAAAGATTTCTCTTTTTATCTCAGTTACTAGGAGTCTCATATCTAGACGTTTGTGCCCACCTGTTGTGACTGGAACATACCAGCTACATCTAATAGATTTATATTTTGGCTTTTGAAATAAAGGGTTTGCTTCCCCCAAAAGTTAAAGATATCATATTACACGGATACATGCATACCCATGTTTATAGCAGCACAATTTATAACAGCTAAATCTTGGAAGTAGCCTGTGTGTCCATCAACAGATGAATAGATAAAGAACATGTGTTAATTATACACAGTGGAGTACTACTCACCATAACGAAGGATAAACTCAAGTCATTTATAGGAAAATGGATGTGCCTTGAGACCATAATGTTAAGTGAAATAAATCGGACACACAAACTTAAATACCACATTTCTCTTATATGAGAAACCCAAAATATAAATAAGAGACAGATAATAGGACGTAGGGAGATAGATCTTTTGCAAATGGGAGGAGGACCAAGAGATGGAAGAAGGGGGAGCGAAAGGAAGGGAAGGAAATGAAAAAAGAATTAAGGTGTGTTATGCAAATAACACAAGGAATGTGATCATTATGTACTGCAGACATGTACTAGTAAAAAATAAAAGTGGAAAAAATAGTTTTGATAATAAAAAGGGTTTTCTTTTTCTATTTTTATATACCTTATTTTGCATACTAAACCATGCTGGAAGTAACTGATGTGTAAGTTTTGGAGAGAAGGTGTTGAAAAGCTGTTGCACACCCTAACTGTAGCTTTTGGGGACCAACCTCTTCCTTTTCCTTGGTCAGGGGTGCTTGTATAGGGGTCTTGCTGCGTTCGTCTGCTTCTTTGATCTCATTATAAATTCCCTAAGTTAATTTATTATTCATCAAGAGTCAATTTGTCCTCTAAATATTTCACTTAGTTGATGATTCCTCTTTTTAATCTCTAGCACCAACACACACAAACAGAACTCCTTAGCAATTCCAATCAGCTGTGCTTCTATCTTTAGGCACATTTGTCTTGCTTTAACTACTCTCCTTTTAAAGGCATCTAGTTTTCTGTGACATTGTTTACTTTCATTATGCCTTAATTATGGGATTCTGATAACCACAGAGGAGTGGGAGAGACAATAAATGGGATTTTGAGCATGATTAAATGCTAAAGCAGAGCTGAGATGCTTGATAACCACAACAGTTGTTTCTACAAGTTATATCCCAAAGGCAGGAATGTTATTGCTATTACACAACAAGCGAAGAAGAAAAAAAAAAGCCTCCCACAAACCATTTGGGTATTTTTCTTGACTACTGTACTTTTGAAAGCTGAGTGTTTGTCCATCGAGTGTTTTTTGGACCATCAATACGAGTAACTGGCTCTCCTGTGGCAGCGTGCTATTTATGGGGCAGGTGCTCAGTGTGAAAATACCACTTAATGAAATGAGTGCTTGAAAAGGGCAGAAATGTTCATCATTGTCCACCATGTGAATCATATTATGTTCCGAAGAAAAATTATATTTGTGAAACTATAATTGAGCTCAATATTATATGAGCTTATTGGGGTTTAATGAACAATTTAGCACTATCAAACAGAAATTCTTTAGTTTGTAGGTACTAGGAAATGCAGTCAACAGCAAAGTTGATAAGTAGGGTTTATTTTTCTCACATGATATATATAAACATAAGCAGCTTCCAGGCTTGGTCCAGTTGCTGGCAATACCATCAGAGACCCAGATGCTTTTGTGCTTTCTTCTCTTTTTATAGTTTGGATCTTGATTGTACCCCAAAGTCCCATATATTGGAGGCTTTCTCACCAGTCTGTGGTGCTACTGGGAGATGGGTGAACCTTTAAGAATTGGGCCTTAGTGGGAGGGAGGTAAGAGACTGAGGATGTGCCCTTGATGGAAATATTGGAGCCTCATCCTCCCTGCCTCTCCCTCTCCCTCTCTCTCTCTCTCTCTGCTTCTCTTTCTCTCTCCCCCTCTGTCTCTGCCTCTCTCTGCTCCCTAGCTGCCACGAGGTGAACATCTTGCTCCACCTCATTCTCCCTACAGTATCCCGCCACAAGCCTAAAGGTAATACGGTCAAATGAACATGGACTGACTTCTCTAAAGCCATGAGCCAAAATAAAATAAACCTTTCTGACTTATGAGGTGATTCTCTTAAGTATTTTATCACAGTGATGGAAAGCTGGCTAATACAACACCCTTCCTAATGTTTTAGCTTGCACTTCCTTATGGTTATACTTATATCCTCACGGTTGCAAAATGGTTGCTGTGACTGAAGATTTCTCTGGGAAGGAAATGTGAATGACTCCTGGCCTTAGCTCTTCCTCTTTATCAGGGTGGCAAAAGTTTCACCATAACCTCCAGAAGACTTGTTGCCCTTTGCAATGTCACTGGTTATAGCAAGGTCACATGACTAAGCCAGTCTCAGAGAAGACTCGGAGAGCTGGGTATTGAGCTATGTTAACATTTGAAACAAAATGAGGGGCTTTCACAAGGAACAGAGAGGGGAGGAATGGTGATGAGGCAAATAACTGCCAATCATTAGTTTATTATATAGTGTACACAGGATTTGCTGTCAAGCATCAGATAGGAAAATACATGTCATCACCGTGAAAAATGGAAACAGCACATTGTGTATGTTGCGCCACTTCTGTGGTTAGAATGGAAGGAGAGGACCGGCTGGTACGCTGACTCCATCAGTGCACTTAGGCCTTGACCTCACTGCATAAAGGACGTCAGTGGAAGCAAGCTTTCCATCTCGGCTTCTTCCAGGTTTTGCTCTTGTTTTTTCTAAATGAACCTTGAAAATAATGAAAGAGAACACACAGACTTATGAAATAGAGCTTAATGATTCTGTAGATATTCACGGAAGATCCATACCTGTATACCTTGATTATCTTTAGGAGATCACCAGGAACAGGGGCCTGATGATAACGAACTACGCTTAAAAAAGCAAAGTGCAAAAGCTCAACGGAGCTGCAACTTTCTGTATCATTCGCTGTGCTGCCGCGGGTAGCAAAGGCTCGTCCTTAATGCCAGGTTTTCCTTGTCTCCCCTTTACTTCCTCCTTTTGCTTGTATCTTGCTGTGCCATTAGCCCTGGTCTCGCGGGTTGACTGAGCTCAGCCGGAGGTTCTCACTGTGGTCTCTCTTGCTCTTGCTCTGTCAGTGGCAGCTGAGGCTCCTGCATGTGGCCTCTCTGTGTGACTTGGGCTTTCACAGTCTGGGGGCTCAGTCACGGAGAGGTCAGGGAGGGATGTTGGAAAACCTGTTTTGATTTGACCTTGCTAGTCCCACAACACCGACCTTCTGCGGTTGCGGGAAAGCCCAGACTGGGGCAGGGGGATACACCAAGACACGGACATCTCAAGGTTTGGTTTATTAAGCAGTGTTTTTGGATACAATCCACCCCGGTCCCCTTCCTTCTCTTCCTTTAGGAACCCAAAAGGCCATCACAACACAGAAAGGGAAGCAGGGGTTGAGTGTGCTGCTGCACATAACGGTGATGAATCAGGATGCTGACTTCCCACCCTCCTCTGCCACTTGAAGGATGACAGTAATAGTTGTGCGTTTACATTTTCAGCTGTCTACCTTTTAAATTGTCCCTTTCCAATTAAGAAAGCAGTAAACATTAACTTCTGTAAAATGTCATTGTCATGTTAGCAGCTGGCACACCAAAACATGGAACAGTCCTAAGCTCAAATCAAAAACCAACCCTCAGCCTTGGTGTGCAGTTTCTACTCATCCATGTGGATATCTCCTCTTGTGTTAGAGGGTGAACAGAGAACTTTGTATGGCAGAGGAAATAAGATCAGACTATTTCATAAACAGCATTGTCTTTCTCTATGCCAAGAATTGAGGGACACCACTAAGCACGTCTGAATGTGTCACGGGTGCTTTGAGACATTCTCTTCAGCTTTGTGCCTTCCCATGTGAATGGATGGCTGTAGAGCACGTTTTAAGAATGCGTAGGGATCTCCAGAGAGTCCTGTCTTGCTAAGACTCCAGAAGGCCATAATTAGCAAACAGACCAAGAATAAAGAGGTGGGAAAGAGGGCGGTTGTCTCGCTCCTATAACTACTAGTTTTCACTCTCTACGCCTTGGCCTGTGTCACTGCTGCTACCTGGGCCGTCCTTCCTCCCGCTTCTCTGGCACCAGACTCCCACTCACCCCCAGATGGAGCCCAGCTGGTGGTTTTTGCATGAAGCTCACCTCATCTGTCTGGACAATGTGCCTCGCATCATCCACACCCACGATTCCTGTGCCCATCACCGTATCTCTGCATAACCTCTTTCCTTCTCTGAATTGTGGTTCCTCAGAGCCGGAGACCAGCTCCCAGTCGGGCACCGACCATTAGACGAGTGAAATGTAGCGTTCAGAGGCTTGGTGAAAATACGAAAGCAGGAAGACATAGTCAACTCTACTGATGAGAGAGTCATTTCACTGACCCTTGGTGGCCAGAGCAGTAGGTGGTATACAGCACTCCCCGACCAAAACAAGACAAATTCTAAAAGTAACAGTTTGGAAGTTTTTATAAAACTGAGCCTCAATTCCCAGTTAATAATAATTGCTTCTAACCAAGAGGCGACTCTTGCCTTCAGACAGAAGACAAAATCCCCCTTCCCTCATCCCTGTAATATCGTACCCAACATCCTTCTGCCATTTGTGTTACATGCCTGCTTCCTAGATGAATTATTCTAAAGAATGCTGTTGTGTGTGCTGCTGGTCTGCTAAGTGCACAGGTCCCTACCTACTTCACACAGGGCTGCCAGAAGCAAGCCTGACACAGGAGAAGCTTGGATGTGATTTCTTTCTCATTGTACACATCTGAGGAGGTATCAAAATCTGCACCTGTGCATCCCTTACACTTGCTTGGTTTTTCATCCTTTGGTTTTTTTGAGAATGATCATACAGCTCATTTTACCTGAGCACTTACAAAATACTCGTTACTGTTCTAAGTATATAACTTAGAATGGTACTACTGTGATCCAGGAGCTTTTATTATACCCATCTGACAGGTGGGAAGTAAGTCAGCCAGCAAAGACTTGTCAACAGTTGAACTCATGTACAGGTACAGGTGAAAAGAATTATACATCTTTAAGGCTTTTTTCCAGGGAAATATCATAATTTTTTAATGGCTATTTTTTGTCGTTCAAGGAGCTCTCATATATGAACATCTAATCAGGAAATGTTCTTGTTACGTATCCACAGAATGAATTCATGACCTAAGTAGAAGAGCGTATACGTAACCATGCTGAAATCAATCTGTTTCGTTGTTGTTGTTTTTAGCAGTGTGCTCTAAAGGGAGTTAAATTTGAGGGGCCTGATGATTAATGTATTTTATATAATTGATCTTGGGAAGTGCAATTTTTTTCTTTTTTTTGGGAGAGGGGTTACTGACAATGTGTCTTTTACTGTAATAAAGTTTAAAAATTTAATCATTCACTGAATAGGATGATCACTACTTATACTTCCTTAATCCTAACAATGTCTTTGAATCTTTTCCCAAAACTACCTACTTTTGGTACAAAGTCCCTAAATACAAATTTTTGATGATTTTCTCTTTGTTCTCTTCCAGCTTCTCCAACTTCCTTCTCTTCTTTTCCTGCTTCTCTTTTTATTTCTCCTCACTTGTTTCATTCCTACCAAAGTTTTTGATGAGTACTGATGCTACAGAGAAGAATAGGATAGTTTCTATTCTTAGAAGGGTTTGGGAGGGGCAGATAGACAGATAAAATATTAATTATTTTTTTAAAAACTTCACTTCATAGTACATTATTTTTCATCAGTGATATGCTCAAAAACACAAATAGGAAACATAGTTCCAAATCTGGCTGATCTATAGTGAAATGGGCACTCTCACACATTATCAGTATCAATAAATATTTTTTTAAATAAAAAGTGTACAATTTTTATATTATCCAGAGTATAAATCAGGCTATCATGGACTTCAAATATTTTGTCATCCAAAAGAGGTTAGTCCATTGGGTTGCAGGCATATTTCAATGTCCCACGCATGGATGAGTTCTCTGAAGAGGAAAAGGGATCCAAGGACTTACCTAAGGGATAACATTTATAGGGAATCCTGGGCCAGTGAAAAGTGTGCTGGGTATCTATAGACAATCTGTGTTCCTTCCAGGTAGATTTTCTACAGATGGTACTGTAGGCAGCAAGGGAGCATTAATGGTAGATAAAGTGAGTGACAGACTTGTATAACAGTGTAGATATGGTGAGTTTCTTTAAAAATGATTGAGAAACAAATGGGTGTTTATGCATAAGATACAGTATATTCCTTTAGCAAAACGAGCTGATAAAATTTATAAAATTATTAACAGTCTATAGCCAAAGCTACCATAATGTTCATTTCTTTTGATGTAGTAATGCAACTTCTGGAAATCTGATTTTAGAAAATAATTTAAAAATATGAGGAAAGTATCCATGCATTAGTCTGCTTTTTGATACTATAACAAAAATATGTAAGGCAGGCTACTCATGAAGAAAAGAGGTTTGTTTAGCTCTCCATTGTAGAGGCTCAAAGGCATGGTGCTGGGATGGGCTTAGCTCTGGTGAAGACCTCATGGTGTCATGATTTAGAGCACATGTGGGAAGAAGAGATCACATCTGGAAAGAGGAAGCCAGAGACGCTGGGATCCTATAATCCCTTCGGAGGGTGATCTAGGACTCATCCCCCAGTGACCTAGGACCTTATCCTAGGCTCTGGCTCTGAAGATCCCACGTCCCAACATCGTCACACCATGGACCAAGATCTGAAAACAAAGATTCTTGGGGAACACAAACCATAGCAATCCATATGTTTGGAAATTATTCATTGCAGTTCTATTTATGCTGGTCAAAAATAAAGAATGCTATGCACACCCACAGTAAGGGCCTGCTCACATAAATTAAAAATGTTTCCTTAATAGAGTGCAGTGTGGCAATTAAAAGATGTTGATGATTGTGGAGTAACCTAAAAAACGATCAAATAATTGAAAAGTAGGACTATTGTGTGTCATGATGAAAATTATGTAAACATGCGTAAGTTAAAAGGTATAAAGGAAGTATACTAAGTATTTATAATTATTGTATTAGACATGGGATTTAGGATGCAAAATAATTAGTTATACTAAGCCACATTGTATGATGGATTTTTGTTTTTTCACTATGAAAAACATTTTAAAATAGCACTTTGGTAAGCATATGATAGAGGCAGATGAGGAGTCTTCTTTCTTTGGAAACTCTTTCTTCCACTTGATTGATTTAGTAGGTCTGGGATTGTTCTTCTTGTTCATACCCTAGATAAAGGTTGACACAGATATATTAAGATAGCTCCACCAGTCTTGTGAGGAACTCTGCTTTACTCTTCCCTGTGGCTTTAGCTAAAATTACTTCTTTGGACTTATTCCTATACATAAAAGTAACAGAAATGGTAATCATAGTAGTAGTCAGAGTTAACTTTGTTCAGCACTTATCATGTCAAATGACATAGTAATTTCAGACATAAGGATGAGATGTGCATTATTTTTCCTATTTTATAGATGAATGCAAGGAGGTAAGACAGGTTAAGTCATTCATCCAAGCTTATATAACTACTAAGTACTGAGTATTCTAAGTAGCTGAGGTTGCTCAGACCAAAGTCGAAAGTGATCTTTACTATGTTCCTAGCAGCTCAGGTTAAGTGGAGTCATCCAGTTTAACTCACCAGGGATGAATGTCATGTTTGAGACAAAACCTTATGGGAATAAACAGTGTACACTAAACTGAGGGGTCCTCTGGACTTCTCTGTTCATTCCTCAACTGTGGGGTGCTCATGACGATGTTCATGGCAGGGCAAGAGCTGGGTGTTTGAAGCCTCCCAAATGATTAGGTTTAGATTAGGGTTGAGGCTCTCATGATAGAGTTACTGTCCTTAAAAGAAAAGGAAGAGACATTAAGACAAATGGTTTTCTCTCCTCTCCTCCCCTTCCTTCTCCTTTTCTCTTCTGCCTCAACTCTCATCTCAGAGGCATAATAAATACACCACTGCAAAAACAATATTATCCTGATAATGATGGTGTCTTCTGAAAAGATCTTCAAAACAGGAATGCTGTAATCAAGCTGGTGTTCCAGGCATTTTGCTCCTACACCCAAACAGAGAGTGGACCACAGCGCAGCACGAGGAAGCTGCCAGGAAAAGTGATCGAGGCGTTACCTAGAGAAGAGAGGTCTGAGGGGCTGGGACTAAAGGGTTGGCTAAGAGACAGGTAGGTTTGAGAGGGATTTAGAGTTTGAAATGGCAAGGTGTAGTGAAAAGGAGCTTGATCTCCACCCTGTTGCTTTGGACAGCAGGGTGAATAACAAATATAAGAGATCATGGAGAAAGGGACGTGAACAATCGTGAATTCTGTGCCGGGGATTGAACTCAGGCCCTTGGCGCTTTCTAGGCAAGCACTCTACCACTGAGCTAAATCCCCAACCCCCAAATTCAGTTTTAAACTTAAGTTTGAAGCATCTGTGTGATATGCATTTGAAGATTAGACATCTTCAACTAACATAAAAAGTCTAACATAAAAATCTCTTAGATTCTTCTCATAGTTTTCTCAGTGTGCACAGTAAGTATTTTTTCCTAAATGAATTCCATACTCAGTAAATATTTGTTCCCTAAATGATTCTATCGGTAAATAACTCAATCTGCATTTTACAGTGTATCTCAGTGTCCCGATCACATAGCCAAGCAATTGAATCAAAGTCTCTGGGAGATGAGACCTAGGCATTGGCATCTGTTCATCGTTAGCTACAGATGATTTTAACTTGTGGCCAGATCTGGCAGTCGCTGCTTCAATTTTAATGCAACAACAGATGAGAAGGCCTCCTCAGAGTTTTTCATTCATTCATCAATTTCATTTCTGAGTGTTTGTCATGATTTGGATTCCATGTCACATCAAAATGAGCTTTGACTGGGTCACCTCTGTATGCCCCATGTCAGAACGTGGCACAGAACAGGTACCCAATAAATTCTTACAGAATAAGTGAATGTTTCAGGATTTCAAGCACATAAAGAGTCCTCTAGTAACCATAACACTAGCAGTGACTGTAGCTGTCTACAGGAGACATTGTGTTTCTGAGACCTCTCAACATGGACTGTTTGCTGTGGTGTTCTTTTAGGTTGCTTCCTGGGAAATGGGTACGCTTTAGAATGAGAAATCAAACTTTGCCAGGTGACCACTTGGATGCTGTTTCCACATCCTCCTCGCTCCCAAACACCTGATCTGTTGTGCACTGGATTGTATTTCCCTAAAATTCATACATTAAAGCTGTAACCTTCATTGTGATGTTATTTGGAAATGAGGCCTTTGGGAGATAATTAGGTTTGGATCAGGTTATGATGGTTGAGATTCTTATGATGCAATTATTGTCCTTAAAAACTGAGGAAGAGACATCAAGACACATTTCTTTCTCTCCCTCTCCTCCTCTCTCCTTTTCCTCTTCCCTCCTACGCACCTTGGAGAGACCTCGAGAGGCCGCCATCTGTGAATGAGGAAGAAGGTCCTCACTGGAATCTGACCATGTGCAACGTGATGTTGGACTTATACCTTCTAGAACTCTGAGAAAATAAATTTGTGCTGGTTAGGCAACCCAATCTATAGTACTTCGTTTGGGCAGCCCAAGTCTGTACATTCTCTGATCCCCTGAGACTGTACTTCCTTCCCATCTTCTTCTCAGTCACCTGGCCCCCAAACGCACAAGGAAGGGATTTTCAGACATACGTGGTGTGGTCCTACAATGTGTAAGTCAGTGAGCTAGAAGTTTTGCATTCTTTTTTTTTTAATCACAGAGCTGTACAAGGTAAATGTTACCACTCTTATTATATAAGAAAACTTAGGCTCAGAAGTTTAAGGTCATGTTGCAAGTGTAGAAAAGCACTTTGCTTTGGTCTGAAGATCAGTGATAATTCCCGATGAAGTTTTCACAGGTACACCCTGAAATTAACAAAGTGAAGACAATGTAGAAGATTATTTTATAAAGCAAAACATAATTAACTTTTCCAAACATGTTCATTACTTTTAAATACCTTCATTGGCTACAGTTGGTTTCATATATCAGTTCCCCAATCATTATTATTATTATTATTTTCCCCTAAAAGTCTCCTGGTTCATGAAGTCACAAGGTTTGTCTGAGGGTCCACGATTTGCCAGTGCAACAGAATACGAAGTTGGAGGTGTTCCAAACAGTATGGATTTCAAGATTGTCATGAGGCCCAGAAGAGCCAAAGATGTGGCTCACTGCTTAGAGATGAACACGGTATATAAACTATCTTAGGAGGAATTTTATAGCTCCCGTATTTAAACCTGAGGAAGCTGCCTTTTCTTAGCTCTGGCACAGTCTTCGTGTTGGGGGAGCCCGGCCTCCCCGGCATGGTAATAGTCGCCTGCAGACGCTTCACAATCGCAGGAGAGCCCTTCCAACCCCACCCTCCCCACTGGGAATCCGGCCTTGAATCAGCTTCTTAAATGTCTCCAATCTGCAATCTGTGGCTATCAGATGTGGTGTACACCATACTTTACTATCACTTAGGAAGAAGGAAGAAAGCTCAGCACTTTGAGATGATTTTTAAATTAATGTTTTGGTGGTGAATTCCTGTCTTATCTGTGCAACTCAATATCTTTCATGCAATTTTATCCAGCTTCTTGAAAGCCCAAGAATAAAACAATCACTTTTCCTTGTCTCCTTTGCTCCCAATAACAGCAAAAATCAAACCAATTTATTTAAAAAATGTCTTTTTATGTTTTAATTGATGAAGTTACTATATTATGTACAATGTATATGTACATTGTGGAATAGTTAAATCGAGCTAATTAAGAAATGTATTGCTTCCTATAGTTAGCGTTTTTGTCAGAAGCACTTAACATCAACTCTTTTCATCTTTCCAGAATAAAATGTACCATCGCTAACATGTCCTCAAGCTGACTTCTACCACTTTCTTACTCTCTTTAATTTACATATTTTTGACTATGTGACAACTTAGTGAAAAAAATTAGTGTTAAAAGACTTTTTCCCTAAGAATGAAAAATTACGGAAAGTCATAGCTATAGTATGCCCATCGAGGAGAGAAAATCAAATTATTCACAGCTGTTTTTCCCCCTAGGTTGAATTGAGCAGGCCCAGGCTCTTTTACATAGCAGAGCTGGCTTCCTGGGAGTGTTAGAAACATACAAAGCCCTTTGCAGCTGGGACTTAAAGATGTCGCGTCCTCACTTCCACCCTGTTCTGTTGGTCAGAGCAAGTCATCAGGGTAGCCCAAGTGCAAAGAGTGGAGAGACCAATGCCATCTAGGAGAGGGGGGGACTGTGGCCGTGATTACAACTTCCAAGGCAGTGACTGGGTTAAACAAGTTAATGTAGATAAAATGCTTAAAAAATGACCATACTAACTGCTATTTTGTTATTACTTTTATTGTCGTTGTTAGTTCTTATCTAGGAGCTTCCTCAATAGCTCTTATTTTTATTTTGCTTTTTGAAATGATTGGGAGAAAGCGATTTTCAGGCTTGACTTTGTGGGCTGATCTCCTCTGCCTTCCCAGGTAGGATGTGAAGCATTGGAGCTGTTTCTTTTGCTCCCACAGGCGGGTCCTCATTTGCTTTCCCCTCCAGTAGGTGCTGCCCGGGGATTCCGAGCATCCTAAGGGCTCACACTTGTCCTCTCCTCTCTCTTGGATGGAATCCTGGTCCTTCAGGGTAGTGTTTCCCAAATCTGAGCAGTATAAAATAGAAACAAGGCTTTTGTAAATAAGGAGGGAGGGGAGGGTGAAGGGAAGGAAAAATGTTTCCATTTTTCCTCCTATTCTCTTTATTTCCCTTCCCCTCTGAACATTTTCTTCCCTTTTCCCAATATAGAAATCAAAAGTGTAAATAAGGACCAAAATGTACAATGTATATCATTTATACATCGATAAACTCAAACAGATGAAAATGAACTTCAACAGAAGAGATTTTAAAATTACAGGAAAACATCAGAATTTCAGAATAGCAGTATTCAGTCAACATGACAGGTGATGATACTCTTTTCACTAAAACTGCATCGAGATTCTAGACCATGGTGGCCTTTGATGCCTCAGTTCTCTCGCAGCTCACTCTGTTTGGGAGATGGCACACCTTTCAATTACAGGGTGTATGGTGACATTCTTTCATCTTCCTTCGGCATGAAAGCGTCACTTAGACATCAAGTCCCTCTCTGTCTCTTTCTCTTTAGCGTGTAATAATTTACATGGCACTGTTTGGTGTCACCTGGATAATGGATACAATTGGAACACTGAGGTGTTCCAAGGTTATAAGGTGGTTATCTGGTTTCATACCTTTCCAGTTTCAGTGAGCGAATGAATCTCCTGAGATCTTGTTAAAATGTTCACTCTCATAGGGCTGGGCGAGACCTCGCAAGTCTGCATTTGATTGTATTTTATTTTTATTTTTTGCAGTACTGGGGATTGAAGCCAGGGCCTTCGCACTGAGCTACGTCCCCAGCCTTTTAAATCTTTATTTCACTTTATTTTGCGACCAGAGTGTACTAAGTTGCCCAGGTTGGGCTCATAGTTGTGACTCTCCTGCCTCACCCGCCCAGAGTGTCGCGATTACAAGCATGTGGCACTATGCTCAGCAAGACTGTGCATTTTAAACGGTCTAAGCTTCTGCCTGTGCTCCAATGTAGCGATGACACTCTGAGAACAAGGACCCAATATTACTTCCATTAGATGTCTTTTTAGATTATGCTTTAAACAAACCACAAACATTTAAGAATCATTCGAAAATTAACAGGTCCATGCTCTCCGGGTGAAGAATCACCACAATGAAACATAAAAGGCAAGGAGGCTATTAGAGTATTATACTAGCCCCGCAGGAATCAAACCCTGACACCAAGCGTGGAGCTGCACGTGCTGAATACCAGCATTGCACTGCTGTAGAGGGAAGCAAGACTGTATGAAGCCTCTCTGGACACTGCAGACAAAACTCATGGGTGACGCCTCTGCCAGTGGGACAGGCTAATCAATTCAATCTTTTTTTAACTGAACCAAATGTTATTTGTACCTTCTTTATATCACTGTTCACATTTTGCCTGATCTTATGGTTAAAAATGTGGTATAGTTTTTTTTTTTTTCAAGTCTTACATCTTAAGGGCAAGGATCATGTTGTATTCATATTTGTACTTTTCGTGTATAAACATTTGTGGAATTGAATTTATTAGATAGATCTTGTGAGAGCCCTTTGCTATTTGCATAGCCCAAGTTTGATTTTCTTAAAATTCGGGGAAATTTGCTCTTTCTGTTATATTTTAGATTTGCTATTTTGTTTACTTTTACTGCTTTTTCCCCCCTTTTCTTCTAGGAATTATGCCTAAATTTTGAATGGCTAGAGTTTGATCTCTGGTATTTAAACACACACCACATTTTTGTTGATTGTTCTTGGTTATCAGGTGCACTTTGCTTTTTTTTTTTTTTTTTTTGGTCTGAAAATAAATACTGAGAAGATTAAAAACAATTATTTAATTGATAATTTGTGTGACTAGAATTTTTTCTATTAAGTAATTACAGCAATCTTCTGGAGAGAAGTTCTGTCAGAAGATTCAGGAGAGTAAGTTGTTCTTTGAAAAGAACATGTGAGCACATCTATAATCCCAGCACACTGGAGGCTGAAGCAGGAGGATTGCAAGTTCAAGCCCAGCCTGGAAAACTTAGGAATTTAGTGACACTCGGTCTCAAAATAAAAAGGGATAGGGATGTAGTTCAGTTCAAGGCCTAGTATTGGAATAAAAAAAAGGAAAAAAAAAGCAAGAAAGAAAGTACAATATTATAGAGAAATATCCCGATGTAGACTTTCTGCACAAAGTATTCTATGAGGGGAAAAGCCAAACAAAACAATGTCTGACCTTATCAATGCACAATTATAAAATGTCTTCAGTATGGCCTCCAAGTGCATGCCACTTTCTTTGAGATTGAGAAACTCTCCAATAATAGTTGAGAGAAAAATATCCAAAGGCCAGAATGGGATATCTAACAAACACATGAGTCATCTGTATAGCACATTAATGACTAAGTAGAAATAAGGTATGTATAAGTGGTAAGGCAATCTTCTCATGGTATTGATGATTTATTTTCCTAGTTTGTTGATCTGTCTGCCTAGTTTTTTTACCCTTATGGTTACTCATATGAGAAAAACAATTCGATGTGTACTCCTGAGTGTCTAATTTATTTCGTTTAAGCGTATGTTCTCAAGGTACATCCATTTACCTACAAATGTCTCTAACTTATCCTTTTTTATGACAGAGTAGTACTCCATTGTATAGACAAACCACATCTTCTTTAGCTATTCATTAGTTGTTGGGCATTTAGGTTGTTTCCAAGACTTAGCTATTACAAATTGTGCTGCTATAAACATGGTTGTACATATATCGCTATGGTATGATTTTAATTCTTCTGGGAAGATACCCAGCAGAGGAATAGCCGGGTCAAATGGAAACTCTAGTTGTAGTTTTCTGAGGAATCTCCACACTGATTTCCACAGTGGTTGGACCAGTCTACATTCCCACCAACAATGGAGGAGGGTTCCTTTTTCCCCGCAGCCCCGCCAGCATTTTAGTGCTTGCTTGATGTTAGCAGCCATAGATGCTCAATACCTACATCTATTGAGAGGTACATAATGATGGTGGTCTATTATTTTATTTTCATTTATTTCTTGGAATAAGTTATGTGCAATAAATTTAAATCATTTTATGGCTACCCCGTGATAGATTTCATTTTTCTCCTCTTATTTGTTCAGTTTTTAAGATACCAAATTACTTTTCTGTCTGAACTTGTTGGAAGTGTGTCAACCATGGCAAAGCTTATATTTCTGAAGCTCACACTGTCCTGTTTTTGGCCAGCTTGGTCTCTTCAGCTTGGCTTCTTATTCTTTTTGGTGTGACTTTACCACCCTTTGATTCTTTCAATTTTTGGTTCCTGGCTCATCTTGTGTGTTGCCTATCTTAGACTGAGAGCCAGCCATTTCTCCAGGAAATCCCTGGTTCTTTTAATGGGAAATTATGTCAAAAACCACAAACTGGATACTCATAACTACTAGCTTGGTGATTTTTCTGAGTCTTTCCATGAATGAAACTAGGAACTACTTGTAACTATGTATGTATCTATATACACAGATATATACGTATGTGTATACATATGTAGATGTGAAATAGCTATATGTTTTTATGTATTGAAGTGTATTTAAAGTTAAAATGGGTCATGAGTTTATACTGATACTTCTAATTCAGGGCTACCTCTTCCATATGGTGTCTGTATCTCCCTTCTTCCACCCCCGAGAATCTTGGTTTATTAAGACATAAAGGATGTAAGATAAGAATACCTCACAATTACTCATCTGCTATATTCCACATTGTACACATAATATTACTACTACTACCACCAATTCTAAAGGGGGTTTAAAAATACGTGTTTATGTTATGTCCATTTTCCCTACTGTTTTATGGCTATACCTAACCTGTGTTATTAGATAATAACTATTACATGCTCTTTCCCATTTAACTTTCACCTAATGTTAGTTCTTCCTTTTATATATGTAATGCTCCCAGGATCATTTTTTTCCTTGAAGTCCTGAGGATTGAACCCAGGGCCTTTGCACTGAAATACATCCCCAACCCTTTTTAAAAATTTGACACAGGTTCCCTCTGTGTTGCTAAATTGCTCAGGCTGGGTTTGACCGTGTGATTCTTCTTCTCAGCCTCCTAAAGTGCTGAGGTTACAGGTGTGCACCACCACACACAACAGCCCTCCGCATTTGTACATTGATGGCTGGTTGGCCATTTGGTTGCCTGGAGCTCATTCTGTAGCAGATGCCTTAGGAAAGGGTCGCAGGAACAATATGATCTGAGTATTTGCATGTTGAACACAGTCTGTGCTCTCTACCTGACGTTCAGTTTTGTTGGATATAAAATCCTTCACTTATATTCTTTAAGTGCCCTGAGCCTGTGAGATCACCTCCTCCCAGCATAAGACATTGTCAAATTCTGATGATAATTCAGTGTTCTTTTACTTACAAGTCACATTCTCTTTTTGCCTAGAAGCCTAAAATATTTTAAAAACTTTTTCTAATATGTCATGTACAGGTACAAATCCCCTATGGTGAATGTTATCACTATGTACATCTAAAATGTACCATTAAAATAAAATTTAAAAAATTTAAAAAAAACTTTTTCTTTAAAGTCTTCTCCTTTTACTAGCATATAACTTGGTGCTAGTGGCTCTTTGTTATTATTCTCACATATGTAGTTTCTCTTAAAAATACATATTAACATGTACTTTCTAACTTTTATATATTCAGGAGAGTTGTTCTGAATTAGAGCTTTTTAAAAAATTATGCACTCCCCCCTTTTTTTGTTCTCCTTCCTTAGAGAATCTAGTTATCCTTATCTTGAGATTGTTTTGGCCTGTATTTGAACTTTGTCACATTCCTTGAAATCTTTTTTTATTTGTTTCTTTTGCCTTTTAGAATTTTCCATCTTCCTCTTCTTGTTTATTTGTTTGTTTGTTTGTTTGTTTTGTTTTTGAGGCAGGCTCATGCTCTGTAGTTCAGGATGGCCATGAGCTCACTATATAGTCCAGGCTGGCCTTGAGCTCATAGTGATCCTCCTGCCTCAACCTCCCAAGTGCTGGGATTGCAAGCACGTGCTACCACACCCCCTGGCCTCCTCTTCGTTTTAGCTGAAGGATTATTCAATTTTTAATTTACTCTTAAATTCCTTTTAGTTAAACCTTATTTCTAAAATTTCTAATTCTTTCCTAAGATCTCTCACCTTATTTCCATGCTTTTCTTGTTCTGGTTTGTACCATTCCTTCATGTCTAGTCAATTTCCTTAGTTTCTTTTGGCTAATTTGGAAATTGCATGTTAAGCTGTGATCTTGTTTTTCCTGGTGTGCCTTCACTGTTTGTAGAGATGTTGTTCAATGCCTCTTGCCTCAAGTTTTGTTTTGTTTTTTTCTTACAGTAATATTGTGTGGAGTTTGATCTTCATGGTTTTCTTGTTCATTTCCCTGAGGGCTTGGAGAGTTGCTTCACATAACTTTTATAACTTCACAGAGCTCTCTTCTGTTGTTTTCATGTAGTATTAAATAAGTTACTGTGTGAAATGTGCTGGTTCTGTTTTTTCTAGATTTTCTCTCTTTTCATCTTTGTTATTTCTGCTTAGCTCAATTTTGACTTTTCTCCTACTGGTTCCTCTCCAGTGTGGTGCCTTGTCCTGGGGCCAGCAGCTAGATAATCATGAGGGTGTGAGAGGCTGATCTGTATTTTTCATATTTATAGGAGTAACTTGTCACCTTGTTTACTTGTAAATATTGCCCACAAACTTTTGTTTTTTTCTATTTCATCTCTCTGTTTACATGTAGAGATTTGGGCATATTCAAAACAACTATAGTACTACTACTACCTCTGCCATGTCAGAATTCCTCCATTTTAAAAATGAAATTTAGGAATCTTTGGACTTGAGAAAGAGAGCATTTTTGGAGCAAGGACAGAAAATATGAATGTAATTATGAGTTGCAGTGAAGACAACTAGCTTCTAAAATGTAGTGAGTTTAAAGCAGAGATGGATAAATTGATTCTCTTTTTCTTATCCAGGACAAGACAGAGCTAATGTAGAAGAAGTAAATGTGATCTGGGACAGAAGTAAATGAATGAAGTTTAGGTTCCTTTCAGGATACGTGCTTTATTTACATCTTCACAAAGTGGTTTCTTACAATGGACAGATACTGTCACAATGTACTTTAAAAGTATTTAAAAGAGGACATGAGATGTGGCCAGGAAAGTGACAGAGAAGTGACTTCCTCAGTACTACACAGGGGCTTTGAGAATTAGACTACAAACCTGAGTATTCGTGACTGCCAGCCCTAGAATCCTTCCATCATGAATTCCACCACCACTAAGTATGAAGAAGATGGATTTGTGAGCCAAAAAGAAAACTTACTGACACAGAGTGTGTGCTGTTTTTTGAATATTCTGAATTCTCCATTCTTAAAAAAAATCAGTAGTGCAGTTTTCACTGCTTTCACTGTAAAGAGTACTTTTGCTCAGGCTCACGTAGCCATCACCATTCACAAGTGACTTGCTGTCTTCCAGATGTCATCAGCTGCTTTGCACGCATTTCTTACTTAATCTTCACCACTTGGTGAAATATTTTCACCATCCCTGGTTTACACAAGAAGAGACTTACTAGAGCTTAGAGTACGCCACTCAAATCACCCTGCTAGTAAACTGTGGATCTGTGGAAAGAGGAACTTTCTTCCTTTATTTCTGAAGTATTCTGGTAGCAAATAATAAACTCTTCTTATCACTACTGACACTATGGTCTGTGTGCTCCATTGTCGTCTCTTTCTCAACACATACACACACGCACACGCACGCACACACCAAGGGAAGGGAATGGAAGGGACACACTGAAGAAGCACCCTGACTGAGTGTCTCGGAAGGGAGATGACCCCTTGTAGGAGGGAGGCAGCTCCTTGGGTTTCCTTGCTTCTCCCCTTTCCTCCCTGCCCAGCAATTTCTCTTCCTTACTTGTGCCAACATGTACTACATTCTTGGACCATTTTCTGCATCAAATTTCTACTTTGAGTCTTTACATCCTGTTACTTTGGTGTGTAGGGTATAGAACAAGCCTTCGGCTCTGCTAGTCATCACAATCATCGCGTGAGGCCGTGGGACAGGGACCATTGCCCATACTACTTTGCAGATGAAGAAACTGATTTAGGCCTTCATCTTTTCTTTTCTTCTGTTTTTTAAAAAAATTATTTCTGTTGGTACATGTTTGTGGTGCATAATGTTTACATTCTTTATGTGGAGTTGGCACATGTACATAACACATCTAATTCCCTTTCTCATCCCCTTTCCCTTCTTTCCCTCCATCTCTTGATCTCCTTCCCATTTGAGAAAGATCTGTCTCCCTACTTCCCATTATCTATTATTTTGCTCTTTGTTTATAATTTGGGTTTCTCATATAAAAGAAACCACACAACATTTAAGCTTGCGTGTCCGATTTATTCGACGTGCCCCTTGGGCCTTCATCTTTCCAAGGTCTGCTCACACCCAGTAGACCCCTCACTTGCCCCCTTGCCTGACCCTTTATCCTTCTCAAATCAATCACATACTAACCTCTTCAGACCCTTAAACTCTTCTGGGTTATTTTCCCTCACCCTAGAAGTCACTGGCATAGTCTCCCTGTGCCCCCAAACAAATCCAAACTCCTTTATCAGCTTTCCAGGCCCTATCGAGTCTGCCTTCTGTCTCTGACCACCGTGGCTGTCAGAACCTTTCGAGAAGAGAACTTGGGTTTGTCGCTGTCAGCCTTCCTTTTCCTCCATGCTGCCTCTCTCTGCCCCTTTTGCCTTCACAGAGTAGCATTTCCTTTTCCACCAGTTACTGTAAGAAGAAATCGATTCTTTTTAGCTAAATTACATCCAACTCTCCTTACATGGAAAAGAGGCACTAAAGTGCTGACAGATACGATCTTGAGAGTGGAGAAATGTTCCTGCTGTTTTCCTTCCCGGACAATCAGAAACAAATTTAACTGGTGAGTGGCTGTTCCATATGGAAGGAGAATGGTAACTAACACCAGACTGCATCGGTGCTCAGTAGGGTTCACAGCATTTCCATATAACTTCCACTTACAGATTAGAAATCCAACAGGCTTCAAATGGGAGATCAGGGTGCATTATATGCTTAATCCACGTTTGTGGCTTTATAATGCAATTCGAACAGCAAAGGCATAGATACATGTTAAAAGGCTTAGTAAATTTCTAGAAAATAATAGGGCCTCAAACACCCTGATTGGAATTAAATGTTAGTCACGCTATTCCCAGAAGGGTTTTAATAAAATGCCTTTTCCTAACAGAGGCTACCATGTCCACAGATCTAGACCCTGGGAAGGACCACACTTGTACGCAGCGGCAGCATCCACAGGGGTGTACCAGTTGAGGAAGCTTCAGTTGCCATTCAGAATAGACTAAAAAAGAGATCCTCAGAGAAACATACATACCATTTGCTTAAAACATTTTGTGCCATAAAACAATTGGCAGACATGGCATCCTCAACTAGTAATCTGGTAGTCGATCCAGTTCTGGGATATTTGTTTGTTTGTTTTTTGGTGCTGGGGATCAAACTCAGGGCCTTGTGCTTGTGAGGCAAACACTTCAACTACTGAGCTAAATCCCCAGCCCCCTGGGAAGTTTCTTAACTAAAAATGTGGAAAGAGTTGGATGGCCTGGTCTCTACTGCCAGCTTCTCAGTTTTGCTTTCTTACTTGCCCCCAGTGCGTTTGGCTCTTTGGTATAATCCCCTTGAGAAGCCACAATCCACTGGCAGAACTGGGGGCGTCTTAGAGAAATTGGACAGTAATTCTGATGGACCTTGTCACCCTGGGCAGATGGTGGCATTTACCATGTTGGTTGGCAGGAGCGCTTTGCTCTCAGCCACAGATGGGCTGAAACGCCTTCCCAGCAGCAGCACCCACCTTTTCCAACACACACCACGGTAGGTAGTTGCTCCCTGTCTCTTCCTGTAGCGTTTGTGTCTGTGTTTCTTTCGTGCTGCCCATTGGTGGCTGCTTCGGTGGGTGCTCCCTGCTAGGCGATGAAGTCTTCTGGGTCAAGGACCTACCTGGCTTCTGCTCCAAAGGTTAGAGGTTCAACATGACGCTGAAGGCCACAAAGCTGCTGAGTGGCAGCAATGCAGGATTCTAAGCCTCATTCATCCGTTCCAAAGCTTGGGCTCTTAATTAGAGGGTCTGTCCTGTCATAGAAATAATAATGGTAGCTTAGGGCAAAATAACGGGTGTGAAATAGTCAATCATCCAATGGTAATTACAATAGTAATTGTTTATTGGGTCTTTAAAACTGTGCTAATCATGTTATAGACATTTCAGTTAATCCTTCCAACAGTCCAGTGCATGGCTAATATCATCACATAGGACAGTGGAGTGTCACAGAAGCTAAATGACTTGCCACACGAGCTAGTAAGTAGATCCAACTTGAACTCCAATTGGCCTGATCCCAAAACCTGGTCTTGTCTGCTTTCTGTGGGCTTTTCTCCATTGTTCTCCCCAGACTCAACTATGTAAACCAATTTCTGTTACCTTAACCCTAACAAATACAAAGAGGGATAAGCCAACTCTGTCTAACATCTGTATCTAGCTATATGGGGTGTGTGTGTGTGTGTGTGTGGTGTGTGTATTACACATATATATATTACATGTAGTCCCACATTTCATTTGAAGATAGTGAGGAGGACTGTTGGATTTGGATTGTTGAAAACTATCAGCTTTATACTCTGTCATGTTCACTAAACACGAGCAGATATGCACACACATACGGGCAAGCCCCCCACCCTCACCCCACTGCGTGGACAGTTATGGTGGCGGTGATGGTAGGAATAGTACCTTACATTGGTTTACCCTGTGAATTTACTCACATTCTGATTTGATCTGCCTCAGAGGTGGTTGGTCAAGTATTATTTGCTTTTGCTTATGCAGAAGGGAATTGAGACTCAGTGGTTAAAGGGAGATAGAGTGCAGGACTTCTGTTTTCTGATTGAGTGCTCTTCAAGTAATTGCTTTCAGACTGTGGTAAGGGAGGTGCCCCAGAAGCTGTCATAATGAGTTGTGGACAAGGGACCTCAAAGACCTACATCCTGCTTCAAATTGAGTAGTTCTACTTTTATCTGACTGATTTATAGGGTTTGGCATGCGATTTTGTTTTATAAAGAGCTCAGGCATTCTAATAGTTCGCTACTGCTGTGTAACAACTACTGCCAAACTGTAATCCATCACCACTGCTGATACGTTTGTGGGTTGGTGGGAGTTGGCTGGGCTCTGCCAGGTTGCTGTGCCCCATATTGCTGCAGCGAGAAGCTGGGATCGCTCTGCTCCGCAGGCTCCCCATCCCCTAGGACCTTGGATTAGGCCGGGTACACTCCTCACATCTGCTTTCAGCCATAAGCTTGGAACTGGAATGCTGTCTTTTCCAGAATAAGCCACATGGTCAGGCTCAAAGCCAAGGGGCTTGTGCTGAGGCTATGACAAGAGTGTTGATGCAGAAAGCAGTACAAAATTGGGATCAATAATGTGATCAACCAAAATGCCTCGGAAAAAATGTAATATTATTATCCTGTACAAATTGGAAAGAGATTAAAGTCCTTTAAGTCACACGTACCCACAGAGTCAAGAGGAGGTGGCTATTGTAAAGGACAGGAGACTTGTGGCTCCTGTACAGAGGTAACCAGGCCTGAGGTTCGTTGTTAATAAGCAGCTGCCAGTTTGTGTTATGGTCAGTATCCTCACCTTTTTGTCCCCTACTCAGTCATGCTGGTTGTTTAGAGGAGTTTAAAGTGGTGTGCGTAAGAGACACAGACATGTCTGATGTAAACATGCCTCCACTTACCAGCCTTGTCGGCTTCTGCCCTTGCTCTATTTTGTGTCTCACCTTCACCTCCTTTCACTGCCTTCTTTCAACATTTACATGAGCTTGATCTGTAGATCTAGTTTCTTCCCTGTCACTGTCTCCTTGGTTGCTGCAAGTGTCACTGCACACCGAAGCTCTGAGTCTTTACCTGCTGAAAGCCACTGCTAGGCCAGTCACCAAAACCTGTGGTCGTTTGTATCTTGTGACATGAGCTTTGCTAATTGGCCTTCATAAGCTGTCAGATTCTGCTAAGGTCATTTAATTCTGTCTTCTTTGTAATGTGGTTCAGGCTAAATAGATAGGAGGCCAAATAATGAGAAATCTGTGCTAGAAAGCAATATGCCAGCATTGCTCTATCTCAATAGTGAAAAAATGGTGCAGGAGTTACTCAGTGGAATATTTATTAAAACAGTCTCTGTGAATTAATAAATACATGTGCAAAATATTTAAATGCACAAAGTTACAGTCACAAAATAAGAATTAATTCTGGAGGACTGGGGCAGACAGAACCCCCACTCCCACTTCTCACTGGAGGCTCTTTGCCCCAGGAAGTTTAGTTAGTTGGGTGGCAATCATTAAGCATCGCAAGTCACACATTCCAAGTGATCCAAGGACTTTGCACTGAATATCTGAGCTGGAGGATGAATACCTTATAGGACAAGTGATTACAGTAAAGAGAAATGAGAAAATTACCAGACAATATGAAAAGTCATGCATCCAGTCTGTTTAGTCAGAATCCATTTTCATAATCCTTAAAAAGATGAGGGGGCTGGGGATTTAGCTCAGTGGTTAGAGTGTTTGTCTGGCAAGCACAAGGCCCTGAGTTCAATTCCCAGCACCAAAAAAAAAAAGAAGAAAAGAATCACAACCACAGGTACTATGTAGGCATGACCACCTTATTTGCTTTTACAAATCATTTACTAATTTATCTGGAGTCGAAGTTGGTGGTACTTGCATGCTAAAATCCATTTTCTTATAATAAGATGCCTTCCATCTGTTTATATTTGAATTCTGCAAGCACTAATATCCATTAATATCCACTTTACAGAGGCACCCTGTCCTTTCTGAAAAAAAAATGATTTTCTTCAATTTTGGACACTATATTATTCAGTATTCTCTAGAGAAACAGATACAATGGTAGAAATATGAATATGTGAGAGCTTACGAATTGGCTTCCTTGGGCTTCCTGCAAGTCAGACGTGGAAGCATGCAGACGGTCTGTCTGCGCACTGGAGATCCGGAGGGCCCAGCCGAAGGTCTGGAGGTCTGAAGGATCCAGGCGAAGGTCTGGAGGTCTGAAGGATCCAGGCGAAGGTCTGGAGTTCCAAGGATCCAGGTGAAGGTCTGGAGCTCCTCCAAAGGAACCGAAGCCGATCCAAAGAAACTGGGGGCGGGGGGGTGGTATACCCCTCTTCATTTCCCCTGTATACCATCTAGAGAATGGGCTGCCCTAGGGTGGATCCTCTGCACCCTAGGATGTAGAATTGCTAAGCCAATTCAGTTAAGCTTCTCTTACAAATTGACACAATCAATCAACCATCACAGACACCATTTGATTGTGCCTAGCTGTCTGAGTAGAAGCAGAAAAGTAGAAGTGCTTTTGGTGCTTCAAGAGTTATCTGGGAAAACAGCTGATTGTCCAGAATACTTCTCTAAAAGTTACTCTTTCCACAAATGTTATTATTTGGCATAGTTCAGTGGAATCTTCTGAAAGACATCAGTCCATTCCTTTGCTTCAGTGCATGTTTTCTCAAGAGGTATTATCTATTTTTGTATTACGTTGTAAGGGTTCCAGGACACATAAATTGGAGGATATAGGTTGCTGCAAACTAATTCTATAGAGAAATGAGATTGATTTCGGGAGGTGGTTTGAAAAGTTCAGGTGTTTTTCTTTCCATTTTCCTGAGCAGAAGTGACAGGAAGGGAGAGAGTGACATCTAACAAAGGAAATATTTGAGCTGGGAAACAACTAAAGGGGAGTTAAGCAAACTTTTTAATACAGGTCAAGAAAGCAGAGACTTAGACCATGGAGGTAAACTGGCAGTGTGAGGATTTGGAGACATTTTTGTTGATTGTCATTGGGCTACAGGAAACTATGTCCCAGTGATTGTAAAAGGAAGTCACCAATAGTTTTTCAGGGCCCTTTCGTGCTAGTGGTAGTTTCGTTAGGTGCAAGGTTTACAAAATTGATCATGTGTTTGAAAGGTCATTGATGTTCATGAATGAATTGCTCATGGATTCCTATAGATTTTGCTCTTTCTATGAACAGTCAGATTTTCACTGGGTTTGAAGATGTGAAGTTATATACACTCACAAATCAAATTTAGCAAGTATTGGTTTGAGCCTTCCATGAACAAAGACTGTTCTTGGGGTTAGACATGAAATAAAGGAGTGAAAAAAAAAAAAGGACACACACACACACATGCACACACAGTGGAGGAGAGAGAGACAGACAGATGGCCCTAGACTGTTACAATCCGGAGGTGAAGATATAGGTACAGACACAGGCAGCTCTGATGTACAACATGGATGTCAC
>PVJO010010042.1:0-66243 GCA_004026905.1 Hystrix cristata
AAGGGGAAAAGCAGAAAGGCAACAGGGGAAAGAGAGGGGAAAGGGAAAATATGGAAAATGATGAATAAACCTGCTGTAAATAGGGAGGGAGGGAGCAGAGGGGAGGGGCGGGGGAGAGGGGGGAGAACCAAGATGTATCATGTATAGGTACAGAATAAATGTAATGAATGTGACCATTGTATGTAGAATGTACCAATACGTGTTCTTGGTTTGAAATAAATAAATTAATTAATTAAAAAAAATAAATTGCAGTGCTGCAGAAAGCAACTGGACAAGTCCAATAATGCAAAGTTTTCCCCCACTCAGTAATGCAAGTACTATTTTGAAATTAGTCCCCTACTTTTTCGTTTCTCAGATTCAATACAGAGCCCGCTTACTTACAACTACAGGAAGAAAAAAACCAGCTTGGCAAATATTAAGATGCAAGTAAAGATCACATTTGTTAGGCTTCACGGTGATGCAAATTACAGTCAGTTCTAAATTATATATGCTGGTGGAATACAGAGGTAGTAATCAAAAATCACAGATGATCTGCCAAGCAGGGCTAAAACCCCAGGGCCTGGGCAGCAATCCTCTGTAGGCTGGGAATACTGCCAGCTGCAAGCAGGACAGGATAATAGCAAGAGGTAGAGAACCCAGGTGCCAAGAGAAGGTCACACTGTCCCCAGACAGGACTTTGCTTCCTCCATTTGGGTCTTCCCTTCATCTCCTCCCCAAAGTCATTTTCCCAAATGAGAGAGAAAGTAAATCCCTTACACATTATGATCAATTGCCAAACACTGTAGGAGCCAGCTACAAATGTGAATTCTTCACACATTCTCTAAGAAGTCAGCATATGTTTAAAATCACAAGGTAAAGGTAAAGTGTACATTTAGTCCCCATGCATAGAAAACAGAACACTTACAAAAGATGCTCAAAATATCTACTAAAAAAGCACTTGGCTTAAGATTGGCAAAAGCATATTTCCTGAAAATAATTATCAACAAACAAAATTAGGAAATGTGAATATTTGTGCAAACACGTAGTTTTGGTTAGGGAAAAATAAAATACTAAATGGGGAAATTAGAATCTATTCAGTTATTAATCCATCTAAAATGGGTAGTGGTAAGAAATAAATACATCACAGACACATGGATATAACTGATTCTCCAATCAAATTAGTGGACATAAGTACTGTCCAAAGAAAGATAAACTGTTTATTTAATAAAGAGCTAACTGCTTCATTTTTTCTTAGGGTTTTTTTTTTCCAAAAAAACAAAACATATTATTAGCATGTCTGGTAAAGTGCCTGTAGTCTCTGCATGTCATTTCTAATTTTAGATATGGAAATGAGATTCTCTCCAGCATTCTAATTTTCAAACATGGATTTTTGAACTTTGAGATATTAGAATATTTGGAGTCTTGAGATTGCATAATAATATTTATAATTCAACAAAAACAATGGTCCTTTCTTTGACAGGGAAGAAGCTTTTAAAAGTTAAGTTAGGAGCTGGGGATTTAGCTCAGTGGCTTACCAATATAACATATGTAATCTGTAATAATATAAGCCCCAAAATTCCCATGCGTTACACAAAGTAAAACTACCTTAGGCTGAGTCACTGGAGAAGAAGAAACCTACTAAAGAAAAAAATGCAATAGAGACAGGGACACAACACAAAATGGAAAAAACAAAAATCTGCAGAAATCCCCTGAGTAGGGTCAAGAGAGTACAAGTTACCTCAGCACAAACATCTAGACACTGCTCTGCTGGAGGACAATGCTGTGCCAAGCTTCATCACATCAGCACAAGAACCTTTCGGCACATAGGAACATAGTTTGAACCATTTGCTGATGTACCTAAAACTCAGAAAATATAGATTATTGTGTTTTATTTACTCCTTATCACATGAAGCCTGGGGACTGGTAGTCTAAATTGAATGGTTCTCCATCCCTGATTGCCAGAAATGAGTATTATTATTTTTCCAGCCTTGTAACACATAAAATCCATTTACTTAACAAAATTTTATTTGCTTGAAGTGCAAAATGTCCTTCAAAGCAAAAGTTTAATGTTCTGATTTAAGGCTGAGTTTAGCCTTAAATTTTTATGTTCATATTTAGAAAAAGCCGAGTTTGACAAATGCATGGAAGTTAACTTACTTTTTAAACAATCAATGATCAAAGACGAAATCAAGAAGGAAATTTTAAAATATCCTGAAACAAATAAAAAGTAGAGACACAATATACCATATCAATAGCTACATCAAAAAGCAGAAAGATCACAAACAACCTATTGCCTCATCTCAAGGAATCAGAAAAACAGGAGCAAACCAAACTCACAATTAGTAAATGGGAAGAAATAATAAAAAAAATCAGAGCAGAGATAAATGAATATAAACTCAAAATCCATTTTAAAAATCAATAAAACAAAGAGCTACCTCTTTAAAAAGATAAACAAATTGCATGAATCCTTAAGTACTAAAAAGAGAAAGAAGGCTCATAAATAAAATTAGAAAAGAAAAGGGAGAGTATAATTGACATCCAAAAATACAGAGGATCATTAAAGATTATTATGAACAGCTCTATGCCAGCAAATTTGATAACCCAGAAGAATGCACAAATTTGTAGTCCACATCTTATCAAGAATGAAGCATGAAGAATTAGAAAATCTGAACACATTAGTAACATAAAACAAGAGTGAATTAGTAACAAAATATCTCCCATGAAAGAAAAGCCCAGGAGACAGCATCACTGTCGAGTTCTAACATTTAAAGAAAAACTAATACCAATTCTCCTTAAATTATTTTTTAAAAATTAAAGAGAAGGAGATTCCTCCAAACACATCCTACAAAGCCAACATTACTCTAATACCAAAGCCAAATAAAGACACAACGAATAAAGAAATCTATAGGCTAACATCCTTGATGAACACGGATGCAAAAATACTGAACAAATTACTATCAAAACAAATCCAATAGCATATCAAAATGATTATTCACCTTGATCAAATGGGATTTATTCCAAAGATATAAGGATGGTTGAATGTTCACAAATCAAAGCATGATATAGCACATCAACAGAATGAAGGGCCAAATTCATAGGATCATCCAAATACATGCATAAAAGATATCTATCCCTTTACTACAAAAACTCTGAACAAATAAGTATAGATGGACCAACCTCAAGGTAGTAAAGGCCGTATACAATTATGCAACAACTAACAAAATACTGAATGGGTGAAAAGCTAAGAGCTTTTTCTTATTATTACTAAAAGAGCAAAAAAAAAAAAAATGCCCAATGAATATCAGGAAACCTTCAGTGAATCTCATTAGTCGATCATTGGAAAAATACATGTACTTATATGTATTTATTTTCACTTTGAGTGGTTATTAGTACATGTTTGCAGTGTGCAATGTTTACATTCCTGTGTGGTATTGGTACCTGTACATAACTCTTCTTAATTCCTTTTTCATCCCCTTTCCCTGTCCTCCCTCCAACTTTTGACCCTCTTCCCATTTGAGAATGATCTGTCTCTCTACTTCCTACTATCTATCTATTATTTTGCTCTTTATTTATAATTCAGGTTTCTCATATAAGAGAAGCCACGTGATATTTAAACGTGTGTGTGTGTGGTTTATTTCACTTAACAGTATGGTCTCAAGGTGCATCTATTTTCCTACAAATGACTCAAGTTCATCTATCTTTATGGCAGGGTAATATATTTTCTTAAATTGTGAAACTTACCTATAGCAAAACATAAACTCTCTGAACACTTTATACACTATAATGAGAAAATGAAAATTTTTTGTAGTTATTTAAAGGAACCACATTAACATGACCTGGTTCATAATTTTAAAAACAATCTATCATATCAAAGTTTGTCAAAGCATTGCTTAAAATGTTAATTACTCTTTCCCACCTGAAAAGAATATGTAAAATATACAGAAAATATGTGAAAGATGCAGAATTATAAGGCTACCACACCTTCCAATTCTTAGTAATTCAGTAATTTACCAGTTCAAGGGAGTGGTAGCTGCAGAATCAGAAGTGAAGAACCAAATAGCAAAGAAATAAAATAGCATCTTAGGCCAAGAGATCCATGACAAATCACCTGGCTAGCAAGCGTAATTATCATCAGAACTGCTAATGTAAAAATGACTACAACTCTGATTGTTTTTAATTTTGTATGCTATTCTTTCAGAGAAAAAAGAAATTAAAAGCAAAACATAACACACTCAAGATTTTCTCCACACTAGCCAGCTGGCATTTAGGGCTGCAAAACATCCTTGATGCCATTTTAGGTTATTAAGAAAACAGGAAGGAAGGAAGGAAGGAAAGGAGGGAGGGAGGGAAAACTTACTTCTAACTATCATGTATTTTCAATATCTCCATTAGAAAGAAGTTCTAAAGATTTTGAAAATCCAGTGAAGGACACAAAGAATTGATATAAATAGAACACAGGTCTCTCTATTTTCCCAATCCACCACACAACAGTGACCTAGAGACAGGAATGTTAATGATGCAATTAAATGTTCTCTAAAATTAAACCTGTATGAAGGAAAAAAGCCTGAGAAAAAATCATATTTTAATATAAAACACTGAAGACTAAAAGTGGTCAACTCTGAATCGAATAATATTGAGACGTAAAAACAGTAAGAGATTAAATAATTATTTTTAAATCAGTATACATTTTTTCCTTGAAAAAAATCAAGGAAAATGTACCATGGTTAGAAAATATTATTCATTTATTCATGTATTCAACAAATATTTAGTGACTACCAAATGCAGGCCAACTACTCTCTTAGACACTAAGAATACGGTATTTAACAAATAGTCTCTGTCCTTATGAGGCTCATATATCAGTGGAGGGAGAGAGATATTACACAAATGATCAATGTGCAAACAGGTGCACAGAGAAAAATATAGCAAAGTAAAGGGAATGGAAAAGTAACCAAGAAATAAAAGGCAGGTCCTGTTCTACATACAGTGGTCAGAGACAGCTCCTCTGATAGGTGGTGTATAAATCTGAAGGGAGTGAAGGGGCATGCCATGTGAAGATTCAGGGTTACACAATTCAGGGAAGGGGCATAGCAAATGGGAAGGCCTGGGGACATGGACATACCTGGCATGTTAAGAATTAGAGGGGCTGGGGATTTAGCTCAGAGGTTAGATTGCTTGCCTTGGAAGTACAAGGCCCTGAGTTCAATCCCCAGCACCAAAAAAAAAAAAAAAAAAAAAAAAAGGTGCGGAATATGTTTTAACAAAAACATTCTACATGAATGTAAACCACTGATTGAATTCCATGGTTTTATCATGCCAGAAGCATGTTGGTTTTAATTTTTTAAAAATAAAATATTGGTATCATAACACATTGGCTTATTAATAATTAAGGTATTTTGTATACACATTATCTTTGCGTGTACAAAAAAATTTAACACTGATTATTTACTATGATGTTTTAAACTCTGAAGTGTCTTCACCATAGGAAAATGTTGCACAAATTTAATTTTTTTTAATAAAACACAAAAAAAGGTGATTGGTCTCTGCGGTTGTTAGTAATAACAGCCTGTCTTATTTTTTCACACAATATAAATTGTACTCTAATGCAGGATTGCATTAAGACCCAGTAGTTCTAAAACAATGTTACAAAACAACTGTAGTCCCAAATGCAGCAAAGGCCAACAATCTCCATAGTGCACCGCCACCTCATTGAAGTTCAAGCTGCTCCTCGTGGATATTTTTCCACTTCAATGTGAAGTAGATCATTAAGATTTCATTAGTAGTTTCATTATGCAGATTTTTAAAAGAAAAAGATGGTTTTGATTTTTTCCACAGTTAAGGGTTGGAAGTCATATAGTCTAGGGATGTTTTTAATAACCAAATGTTCTTTAGTAAATGAAATCTCTCAATCCGACTGCAATAAATAAGCATCTACATCTTTACCTATGTTACCAGTATATCTCAGAACCAAAGTAAAATGATTTTCCTGTTCCCACAATCTACTTAATCATTGTTTTAAAATCTGAATATTTCTATCATTTATAATTCCTGTTTTGGATGATAGTTCTGACTACCATCTTTTTATTACTGCTCGAGGCCAGTTTAAACCAATTATGATATATTCTTCAAATTTGCCTTTAAGGAATGACTTTGCTAGAGGCAATAAATCTATACCACAGACAAGTGAGATATATTGCTTTTCTTCCTGTAAACTACTGGTGAGCATAGGAAGGCAGTCTACCCTAACTCCAAGGTCTTCCATCCTCACCAAATAAGCTACAAGTTCACTTATACTTCTCTTTCTCCAGAAAGTTAAAGCTACATTCAATCCTGCTGAGCAAAACTTGACCCATCATTTCATGGTCCTGAGAAACCTCAGAGAAAACCCCGCTACATTTGATGCTGGCTTTCTCTGTGAAGAACCAGAGTCACTGGAGTTAACCACATATGTCCAGCTATCGTGGTGTAATTTTTCAGGCAGGTGGCCTGCACAAGCCAGTTCATTTTCTTTCTTTGCATGTCACAGTCCCCACTTCTACGGGACTGTTTTTTTCTATTTATACTAGCAGCCAACTGTTTTGGAGATTTATTAACCTCCTTAATGTTCTTATTAGTGAAATTAGAGATCCTTACTAGGAAGATCAATGGAATAAGCTTCAATATTATTACAAAAATTCCGTTTTTAGCATTGTGGTTTTCAGATGCCATAATCTCTTTTTTATGATTTGTACTATTTTACTTTTTACAGTTAATTTTATTGGTTCACTAGATATACATAATGATCACATTCATCATAGAGAATTTGTACCTATACTTAATATATCTTGAGTCTTCTTTTTTCCCCAACTCCCTCCCTTCCCTTCAACCGCTCTTTCCCTCCTTATTTACAAAAGCTTTGTTTCCATTTTTTTCCTTCTATTCTCTCTCTCTCTCTCTCTCTCTCTCTCTCTTTCCTTGTCCCTTCCTTCCTTAACTACCGGACGGACTCAGCCCAGTCCAGATGCTGACCACACTGGCAGCCTAGTGGTCCGTTGCTTGGTTTCCTGGGCTCCTGGGCGGAGACCCACTCAGAGCCATTCAAATGCCACCCAATAATCCACACTTACCCTATCAATTGGGTAATGCTATATCTTTTTACAAATGAGGCACTAAGCTAGTAAAAGGGGCAGAACCCAATTTAAATGCAGATCCTTCCAACTCTTAATTATGCTCCTCTACTTCTCTGAGATGACCAAAGATACCAGGTATAAAAGGAAGAAAATTTCCATACGGAGTTCCAAAGGGATGCCTGTAAAGAAGGATAAACTTGAGTCATTTGTAGGATAATGGATGACCTTGAGACTCTAATGCTAAGTGAAATAAATCAGACACAGAAGGTTAAATGTCTCTTGGTTTCTCTTATATGAGAAAACCAAAGCACAGTATAAGTAATTTAAAGAGCAAAATAAAAGACAACAGAAAACAGAGAGGTAGACCTTTTGTAGATAGAAGGGGATCTGGGGATTGAGAGGGAGGTCTTGGAGGGGAAGGGGATGTAAAAAGGACTAAGATGTGATATGCATATGTACCAACTAATAATATATTCATTATGTAATGCAAACATCTACTAATAAAAAAATTTTTAAAGAAATCCAAAAGGAAAAGATGATGGAGCCAAGAGATGTTTACAGGTTTTATTTCACTTTATTTCATTTGCACATAGGAGCACTAGACATAGCCAAATATATATATAATGTATTTATAAAATGTGCTTATAAAATGTACCTATAAAATGTTTAAAGGAAGCAGAAGAAATTTACTCCCTCAGACATTCCCAGACCAGGGTGCTGGTAGGCCCCCAGTTTCAGATCAGAGGAGGAAGCTGAGAGAGGGAAGCCCCTGGTTACCAGCTGGTATCCTGCTTAGAAACAAAGTACCTTACCTATTCCCTTTCTCCACTTAAAGTTCGGATTTAGGGAATCTGGATTTCCCTGAGGTCAGTCATATTAGGTTTTTCTCTGAGGAAATAACTAATTGAAATCACCAGGACTGAGCAGTACTTAGCAAAGCCACTTTGAGATCAAAGAACTGCAGGCAAAAACTGCTGAAGAGTCCTGTGAGGCTTGGCAAAGCCACAAAGGAATGAAAGTTTGTAGTTTTGCCTTAAGTAAAAAATAAATAACAATAAAATTAAGGAGTAACTGAAGATAGTTTAAATTCACCTAGGGAAATCTACTTACCTTATAAATATGATTTCGACTACTGCAAAACTGTTCAACATCATGTCAAGATAAATTTGCTATGTAAAGTTACACGTTAATGTTTTATCTTCTAAACTAGACCTAGAAGTCCCTCATTTTACAGCTAGAGAAAAAGGCTGGTGGTGATGTATTGTAATGCTGAATTATAGACCACCATCAAAACTGGGACCTGGGGCCAGGAGTGGTGGCCCACATTGCAATCCCAGCTACCTGGAGGCTGAGGCAGGAAGATCCAAATTCAAGGCCAGCCTGAGAAACTTAGCCAGACCCCATCTCAAATTTTTTTAAAAAAACTGAAAAGGGCTGAGGATGTAGCTCAGTGGTAGAGCACCTGCTCAGCATGTACAAGCAAGGCTTTGGGTTCAAATCCTAGCACAAAAAAATAAAAAGATAGGGGTATGCAGGTTGCTTCTTTAACCCAAGAACAGTGGTTCTTACTCAGGGGCAATTGTGTCATCCACAGGCTATGTGGCTGTGTCTGGACAAAGTTTTATTTGACACAACTGTAAGTGATGGGGGTTGCTCCTAGTGGTAGAGGCCAGGGTTGCTCCTAAACAGCCTACAATGCACAGGACAACTCCCACAACAATAAAGAATTATCCAGCTTTGGGCTGGATATGCCAATAGTGTTAAGGTTGAGAAACCCTGGTCTGGAGTCACTTAGAGTAAGTAAGCCAGTGCTTTTCATCTGGCTTTCCAGTCTGTGGTGTTGAAGGTTCAACTGCTGATGCTGAAGAACTAGCTTTTCATTTTCTTCAGACAGACATAAACCCAGTCATGCCAACCCAGGGTAATCTCCTGGGTTCAGCCACTGCCTCAAATCGGATCATCTCACCATTACTCCCTGGGTTTCTTCTCTCCATAAAGCAAAGACATTCTTGCTCTCAGAGAGTACTGTATTGTTTGGATTAATTAGTCTCTTAAGAATTTCATGCTTCATAATGAAGACAAAATGGGCAAAGAGTTTTCAGATGTTACAAATAATGCTTGCTTGCTGCTTGGAGCACTTGAAAGAATAATAATAAAAAGATGCAAATCAAACTACAAGGCAGATAACATTGTTTCCCCTTGTACCAACTGCTTTTCAATTAATATTCTAACCTAAAATTTCATATTTTTGCATATATCTGCAAGCTCGAGAGCAACTGGAGATGATACCAGTCACAGCAGAGCTGAAACCAATGCGGAATTCACTTTCCCGAATCACTGTTAAATTTAATACCATGGTCATCTTTTCTCTAAGCAGTTCTAGAAATAATTTGACAACCCAGACCACAGAACCTGAACATACATGATATATTGAAACAATTCTCCCATTAGCCAAAAGTTGAATCTGCCCTGATAAAAACAACAATAACAAAACTGTTAAAAGTTCAACTTTGAAATGCCAACCCATGGAAGAATTAAATTTTGTGGAAATCAACATGCATATTAGTTTACTGAGCTGAAATTAAATAGCAGGCACACCACTTTACAAAGAAAGGAGCTGCTTTTAGCATATTTTCTCTCCCAAAGTACATTAGAAAGCCTAAGGAGAGGTGCTTTTTATTCAATGCAGTCACCATAGGACACCTCACATGCCACACATCATAAACAACTTGAGACAGAAAGATGCAGATGCAGCCCTCTAATTATCAAGGTCCCGCTCCCCAACAGCGAAGTTTATCTGCCTCTAACTGTATGGCCCCTCTGAAGAAGGATCCCACCTAGTTCTATAATTCCAGTTTCCTAATACTTGAAAATGACATATATTTGATTCCACTTTCATAACAGATTCTTAATGATCTACAAGTTCAAATCATTTTGTTTCCCTATCAAAATATACCTTTACCTTACTGCTTTCTCGTGCAGTAAGGAGATAGAGCATAACTCCCCACTCCTTAGTGTATGCTACACATAATGACTTCCAGATAAGTGAGATAGTATGCAACAAGGTAAGGACTAGGGGTAACTCTACAGTAGAGAAACCTGACAGACGCTACCTCAGCCAGATGGTCAAAGTTAACATCAATAGTCATACGTTACTTTGGTTTCATACTCTTGATATGATGGGATAAGAACAGTCTCTACTTCTCTGGTCTTCCTCCTCAAAAAGACCACACATTCAATCTAGTCCTGGGAAAACATCAAACAAACCCAAATTGAGGGACATTCTACAAAGAGCTTTCCTATTTAGCAATCATGTACCAATATGCTGGGACAGGAAGGTCCCATCCTAAAGATACAAAAGGTCCACGTTTGGGATCCTCCCAGGTTTGATCTATGTATCTCTTAATTGGCTGGTCCTGATTTGTATCCTTTATCTATAAAATTGTAATCATAACTATAGCATTTTGCTACTTTCTGTTAGTTATTTTTGCAAATTTTTGAAGCACAAGGTTCAGAAACACAGGAGGTCTGGGAAACCCAGAGTTTGCAGCTGGTATCTGAAATGCAGAGTCTTCTGGCAGACTATGTGCTCAACCTGTGAACTGTGCTGCATGTATGGACTTTAGTTAATAATAATTTATCAATGATTCAAAATCATATCGATATAAAATGTTAATAATAGGGAAAACTGGGTGTTCAGTAGATGGGAACTCCGTACCATCTTTGCAACTGCTCTGCAAATCTAAAACTTTTCTAAAATTAAGTTTATTTTGGGGGGGTGCTGGGGATCAAACTAGGGCTCACGGTGCTAAATCCCCAATCTCAAAATTAAGTTTATTTTTTTAAGTTTACTTTTAAAATTATACTATTAATTCTAAGCTACCATCAAATGTAAGTGATGTTCAGTGTAAGTTTGTTATTTGGAAATAATTTTTCCTGTGATGCCACAATATCCAAAGAAGAATTATCACACTAAATGGCAGTAAGAAAAATAATTAAAAGTTAATTGTATGCACTTATTATTTTAATCACCTCTCATTACCTAATGTAAAAGGTATTTATATGTATTAGGACTCAGATTGATTTTTAATCCACTTCACTATATTAAGATAAAGCTTTCATTCTCATTCTACCCTAAAGGTCATTAGTATTGTGAATATTATCCAAGGATCCACTGACACTAAACTATTAGCACAATATTTCAATCATAAATTAATATGCACCCATACATCTTTAGACAGTCTGAACTGACTACACCAAACTCCTGAAGCTGGCCTGTGAGATCGCTCAAGATTCAGCCCTTGTTTACATAGCTCCATCCTTCTCTTTCTAGAAGAAAACAAGCTCTCTGCCACCTCTGAACTAGCTGATCCCTCTACTTGAAATGTTCTTCCTCCAGATCTTAACCTAGCTAGAAAAGCTAGCTCCTTACTGTTCAAGTTTCAGTAAAATATCACTTTATCCAAGAGGCCTTTCCTGTCCATTCGACCTAAAGAAGCACCATTCATAGTCTATATCTCTTCCTATTTGTATTTTCATCACACTGCTAATCACCACTTGATATTTTCTAGTTTAATTAGCTTTTTACCTCTTTTCTACCTGTCTACCAGCATGCGAATTTCAAGGGATAGGGACCTCGTCTGCCTTGATGGTTATTCTAATCCCAGTCCCTAGAACGGTGCCTGACACAGAGCAGTATTCAATGAGGAGCTTTTGAGTGAAAGAATGAATAAATGACATGGAACTAGACTTAAAGAAAATGATACATTAAGGCTAAAATGCAAGCTATCAAGAGAAAGAAAAATGAATTCATTAAGAAATTGGGGGGGTTCTGGGAATTGAACCCATCATTAAGAAATTTATTAAATCCTAATTAGGCTCTAGGTTAGATACTTTATCCCATTAAGTCTTCACAAAATTCTGCAAGATACTTATTAGCCCCATTTATTATAAAGATGAGGAATTAGAGGTTAAGATAGATCTAGTAAGTAACTCAACAACAAAAGTGGCATGACTTCACATCTGACTGACTCTAAAACTGGGGCCTTTCCACTCCTTTTTGGGGGGCAGGGGGTAACTAGGGGTGCTCTACCACGGAGCTACATTCCCTAGACTTTTTGTTTCACTAAGGTCTCCCGAGAACCTCAAACTTGAGAACCTCCTGCCTTAGCCTCCTGACTAGCTGGGATTACAGGCATGCTCCACCACACCTAGCTTTCCAGTCCTTTGATTTATAAATGCAACTGTTCATTTTATGAATTTCTTCCTCAAATGGTCTCATGACAACTGGGAGTCAAGTACAATGTCAAGTGCAGTGACAATGGCTGTGACCTTAGTCTGATAAAATCTAGTGACACAGACCAAAAGATAATAGCTGTGTTGATCAAGCCAGATACTGTGAGCTAGTGAGCACGCTTACAAGCATAAGGGCTTCTGAATTTCTCTACAGGCCAAAACATTAACTTCTAATGAAACCAGAAGATGGTTTAAGAGAAACACCCTAGAATCCTCTATGAACACCATACAAATGGAAACCTAACATAATCCTCAACAATCTCCTTCCTAAATCAAACATACACACTTTGAAATTAACATCAGTGAGAAAATACAGACACTGTCACACAAATAAGTGTAAATACTGCCCCTTAATGACCCAGATGTGGCTGGTCTCCAGATGGTGACCTCTGATCTCCCTACAGCTCGGCTGTCACTCTGTCCCAGCTTCAACAAGAAGACCCAAACGCATGAAGCACACGTGAGTAATGTAACCCTCAGCAAATTTTAATGACAGTAATGCACCTTATCATCAAAGCATTTCAATCACATCACACCCTCCCTCATGGTCCTCTGCTTTCCAAAGCCTATATTCCCAAAAGTAACCCTCTGCATGAGCAGAGCCCCACAAAAAGTTCGTCAGCACCCTGGATTAGCTGTTTTTCTACTTTCCCCAACTTATCTCCTCTTGTTATATATGTGCATACAACTTATCTGTAAAAAGCTGTAATACACATTTACCAATAAAACACTTTACATACTACAGTTTAAAAGAGCATGCCTAATTTCTAAGGTGATACACAGGAACAAGAATATTAGTAAAACTTTGCATGTTAAAAATCATTATGTACATTCACACAAACAAAACTTAATCTCAAACATACAAATATGTCGTCTATCAGTATAAATTTCATCAAAATAGGTTAATAACAGCTCATGTTACACAGGTGAATTCTACCAAATCTTTGTAGAAATGGATAATTCCAATGGTTTCAAAATATTTGAGAATAAAGAGATAAAAATTTAAAATTCTTCTTGTAATGACAGAATAGCACTGATACAAATACTTTCAAAGATAAAAAAAATAGCCATTCCATTTATGATACTATACAATTCATACTGACATTACCCTAATGTCAATGCAGAAATCCTGGTGAAAATATTAGGAAACAAAATCCATCAATAGTTTATGGATGATCACAGGAAGCTCATATTAGTAGGACAAAGATAGTTTGATATTACATCTACAAACGTAGTTCACCCAATTAACAGGTGAAAGGAGAAAAATGTTTATAAATTTGAAAACACACTGATGAAATTCAACATAATTTTTAATTATCAGAATTCCTAATAAAACAAAACAGTATATGTAGTTTCTTAACATAATAAACATTATACATATATTTGAAGTCCAAAGGCTGTATTATTACTAAAAATGAAATTCTGGAAACAGACCTACTAAACTCAGGAACAAAACAAGGACATGCATTATCACCACTATTTTTAACATTTATACAAGTGTAAGTCAATGAAATTAAAAGAGAGAAAAAATAAGAGACACAAACATAAAAAGAATGGGCAAAATTATCAGTATTTATAGCTAATATAATATATAATAAAACCTGTGAGAATCAACTGGAAAAACTGTTACAAACAGCAAGAATTCAGCACTGTGTTTTTTAAAATATATTATTAAAACACAGTTGGAAAACATTATGCCACAAAAGATCTCATTAGTAAAACACATAACGAAAAAAATTTCCTATAAGTAAGTTTAATAACAAATGGAAAAGATCCACATGAAGAACTTTAGAACTCTAATAAAGTTATACTAGAAATCTGTGGAGGATTAATTTATTTTATAGGCTGAAGATTAAAGATTAAATTTATCTTAAAGTTAAGAAATAACTTGTTAATATTTTAATTTTATGAATAGTTGCTCATGTCTGCTGATTATTTTCCTATTGTGGTATTGATCTTTTTCTGATCAACTTGTAAACATTCCATCCATCTAAAGAAAATGCACCCTTTGCCATATGTGCTACTATTATGCTTATGTCTAGATGTTCCCCCAAAGCTGCATGCACTCATAGGTGAGTTTGGGGAGGTGGTTAGATCTGGGGTATGTGATGCTGGGATTAAATTGTATGATGCTGGGATTAAGGGGACATGATTGTGAAATTAGTCCACTGATTGTTTTAGCATAGTTCTGGGTATGGATAACGGGAAGGCCCATCCTGGGTGTGAGTGGCACCACCTAAAAGGCAGGTAGCCTGGATGGATCTAAAGGGACAGAAAGAAGGTAGGACCTGCCCCTGCCCCTGCCCCTGCCCCTGCCCCTGCCCCGCTGCTTTGCTGCCTTCCGCCATGACCTGTACCTGTTTCTCCTCCGCGATGCCCCTCTGCCATGACACCCTGCCTTGGAGCCAGCCAACTATGAACTGAAACCTCTACAAACTGTGAGCTAAATAAACTTTTCCTCCTTTAACTTTGGATGTTGGGTATTTTGTCTCAGCAACAAGAAAAGCAACCAAGACAGCTGTTAACATATTTCGTAGTTATTTGTTTTTTTACTTTTAGCACATTTTTTTCTTTTTTTGATTTTATCATTCTGAGATTTTGTGTCTTACTTTGAAAGCACTTTCACATTTAGAAATGATAAAGGTTATCCATTTTCCTTGTAGTATATTAATGAATTCATTATGTTTACCTTTGATCAATCAGAAATAAGAAGTGAGGTAGAAAGTGAGGTTTTTTTCCCTGTTTACCAGAATAACACATCTTTTATCCATCTGTGTCTTTTACATAGACTCTATTTCTGGATTTTTTGCTATTTTATTTCTTTTCATGCACTCAGTACAAGCAAGCTTTTCTTATTTTAATGTAATACAAGTAGATATTAATAAAGAAAACATAAGGGGCTGGGGATTTAGCTCAGTGGTCAGAGTGTCGGCCTCACAAGCACAAGGCCCTGCGTTCGAGCCCCAGTACCAAAAAAAAATAAAGAAAGAAAGAAAGAAAGAAAACATAGAAAGCACTCTTCTTACTCGTATAGAAAAAATAAAACAAAATTTCATAAAATAATTAGTGAATAACAATAGTTAATACACTGTATCATAATCTTAAAAGAATAGCAAAAATGTTAGAGTACAACAGGGATGAAGGGAACAGAAGGGAGGGGAGGGTACAGTGGGGAGAACCAAGAGACACCATGTACAGGTACAAAACAAACATGTTAAATATGATCAATATATGGACAATATACCAATACATGTTCTTGGTTAAAAAAAAAAAATGTTAGAGTACAAGTCATAGACAAAAAAAGATTCCTTTATGAAGAAACAAATAAAAGCACAAAACTTTCTCTTCAATGAACTAAGAGAAACTAGTAGTATAAATGAAACAAATTAGCTTATATATTAAAGTATTTTTGAAACAACAGAATAGATAATTTGGGGAATTATTTGGACTTCTCTCTACTTCCTGTTTATCTTCTATTTTGTTCTTTAATTATATATACTCTGAGTTTCTTATAAGAGAAGCCATTTGATATTTAACATTTATGTCTGACTTATTTCACTTAACATTATATTCATTTGTCTACAAATGTCTCAAATTTATCTTTTTTGTGGCAGAGTAGTACTCCCTTGTGTAGAAATACATTTTCTTTACCTATTAATCTGTTGATGTACATATACACTATTTCCAGGACCTAGCTATTATAAATTATGCTGCTATAAACATGGATGAAGCAAGCTATTTTAATTGCTGTAACTTTTATGTTTTAAAACCTAAAATTTTCCTGGATTTTTGAAAATGTTCTTTTTAAATCTGATGTTTAGAATCTCGTTGCAGAAAACAACAATAAAATTTTGTTGCTAATCTTATGGAGATTGTACTACCTTTATAATTTAACTTAGAAAAATTGATGACTTCGTAATACCCAGGAAGTAAACTTTTAAAATTATTTCCTATAAAAATCGTGGATACTTAGACAATTAAACAAAATTCTAATAATCTAACCACAGATTTTGTAATACTTCACACAGAGGTTAAGACTGCTAGAGTAAACAAACACTATAAATTCTTGTTAGAAGACAGAAAGAAAAATGCATGGAGTAAGACAGAACATACTCCCCAGTATTAGTCTTCACATGTGAGAAACAACTTACTGATTGTGCCAAAGGCTTAGAAAGTTTCCAGTGCTCATTAGAACAACCACAGAGCCAGACATACTGGTCAGAGTAGTTTCTTTATGGTACACTCTTTCCCAAACAATCACCACATTTGTCTTTCTGATTCTAGCTTGTTGATCAACACACTTTTTCTTCAACCTCCCAATTCTTCCCTCAAAGTTTATCTGGGCTAAATAAAAGAAGTATTTTACTTTCAACCAACCAACTGACCACTGATCTATAAAAAAAAATTCAGTGCTTACTACATAGCGGAAGCATAATAAGAATTTGCTGAGATAAATTAATGTTTGACAGGGTAACTATACAAGGAAATAAATTTGCCTTTGGGTGAGAGAGCATGTGGAAAGAAAAACAAAAATATTTTTTTAAAAACCATTCAGTAAGTATTAAGTCCAACCTTTTGTTGACTGTTGAAAGGTAAGTTTTGTACAAATTCCTTTCCTTCTACTGGGAAAAGAGAGGATAGTAGCCTGATTTAATTTTACAATATGACTTTTTTTTTCCATTTTCTCTTTCAAGAGTAAGTGCTATCTAATATCCATTAAAGGTCTCCTGTTTTCTGGAAGATGCTCTTACTCCTGATTAACTATTCATATAGTAGAAGACAGTTTGCTTGTCTCTGCACAAATTTTTGCTGTCCATTATCTGTATCAAGTCACATTCAAACAACCATAAAACTCCACTAAATAACAGTATATGTGAATGAAACAGTATGGTTGATGAGAACAGTATCAAATCTTTTTTGTTTTGTTTTGTTTTATGTGGAGAAGTGGGGATGTAACTCGTGATAGAATGTGTGCTTAGCATGCAGGAAGCCTAGATTCAATCCCAAGAACCACCACAACAACAACAAAAACCCAGCGAATACACATACGAATATGGGTACCTAAATATAGATACTGATATATAGGGATAGATACATATGCTTTCTAAAAGCAATAATAGGCAGAGAATTCAGCTCAGTGGTTAGAGTGCCTGCCTAACAAGCACAAGGCCCGGAGTTCAATTTCCAGCACCAAAAAAAAAAAAAAAAAAAAAAAAGCAGTAATAGCATTATTAAGCACTCTAAAATTATTAACTTGCTACAAATAACCTAGCAAAATCAAAACATTATTACACTTTCAAAGATGTTAAAACCATTATCAATTTCAAGCAATAGCTAAATCCATCTTAAGTAGCAGTTCAATTACAATATGATCTTCCTACATATTGCTGACTTAAAACTTTACATTGTCTTCCAAATCCTTTTTTTCCTGTATCTTCAAAAACCTTACTATGAGAACCATCTTATCTATCTGTAAAATATTTCTTCAGCTCTAGACCTATTCCCTAGAACACACTTCTAAAATTGGGATGGTATAGGACAGTAGAGGAAAAAGATAGTAAAGGAAACTGGGATTCAAGAGAGGAAAAAGTAGAGGTATTTTGTGACCGGAGAGGGAGACATGGTAACGATTTATTTTTACTAGTGAATCCAGTCAACCCCAAATATTTTTCAACCAAAGAATTTTGATGTCTCTATAATCTCTACACACAGTATATGATAATGGTCATTCTCTTCCCGAGAATTACTTTTAAAATATGTAAGTACAACTGAACTGCAGGCAGCATCACCATAATGAAATATTTATGCCTCAAAAGATGCATATGTGAATTCGCAAGTCAAAAAGCTGCTCTGAGGGAGGAGGCCTTTCTAAGGGTTCTAAACTCATGTGGACTTCTTTGATGATAAACAGACCCAATTCCTGAAGTATGTGAATTTCCATAGTTGCTCAGAAGTTCAACTGGCCCACAAAGAGGTCAAAGTAATTTTTTAGAAAGATTACTAGTTGTTCTTAACAATCAGTATTTTGAAAAGCAAAAATTTTAAAGCTTTCCATCCAGTTCAAACAGTATTAAATTACAGAAAGATATAATTCAATAAACAAGCATTTCTGAAGTATATTTAAAAATCAAGTAAAGGTTAAGCGGATCATAGGATTAAGCATAAAAATACTTGAAACATTCCAGTATAAAGGAGAGGTAGGATGACAAAGAGCTGTTTTATAACTTGACAATTCTTCTAGCTCTACAGGTTTAAATTTTTTTTATTTGTATAGATTACTTTTGAAATAAAGCACAGAGTCAAAAGCTTTTTAAAATTTAAACTGAGTTTTTTAACAAAGTCACTCATGTTAGTTTAGAAACAATAAACTCTAATTCTTTAAAAATCAAGTAAGTCTATAAACACATTTTATACATTTTTTTCAAAAACCAGTTTAAGAAATAAATAAATGTAAACCTTTACACATAGACCAGAATTGACTACCCAGGCCATTAAACTGACTATACAGACCAACTTTGGCACAGTCAAATCTTCACCATACTCAGTTTTGTGCAAACCACACTGCTGTCCATATGCCCTTAAACTGTGATAAGTATATGATTAGTGTATTCTTTCTTTATGTAACAGTTTCAGTCAGTATGGTGTTTGTGACAGTACTGAAAAATACATCCCCAATTAACTTCAGAACTTAAATTGGATGAGACAAACTCCTATGCAAAAGTTCAAGGAACTGTCATGACACCCTGTGGAAGAGAGACTTCTATAAACTAGAAATAATAACATTTATTCAGCAAAATGAAATGAATAGAATGAGAAAAGTGACTGCTAACTGGTACAAGATTTCTGCTTAAAGTGAAG
The DNA here is from genome assembly GCA_004026905.1 of Hystrix cristata. Taxonomy (NCBI): domain Eukaryota; kingdom Metazoa; phylum Chordata; class Mammalia; order Rodentia; family Hystricidae; genus Hystrix; species Hystrix cristata. The sequence continues at coordinate 19,239 of PVJO010010042.1, forward strand.
AAAATGCTTTAAAATAAGATACTGGTGACAACTGCATGAATATACTAAAAACCAGTAAACTGGACATTTATAAAAGAGTAAATTTTATGGTACAGTAATTATAGTATCAATTTTTATGAAAATAAATACATATCAAGAAGTAAAATACTACCAACAAAATTAGTAATAACATTCCTGAAATGCATGTATAGTATTTTGGTACAGCCATAGGTAGGCAAAGGAAATTAAGCAAGACACACAGGCAAGGGGGTTAAACAAAGCACACAGGCTAGGTAATTTCCAGGGGGCTTCAGAATTAATGTGATCTTTGCTTCTGTTCCAAAAAGAAAATATACAAAGGACCTCAAATTCAACCCCCAGATCTTTATTCTTCCTCTGATGGGTTGCCTTCTGAAAAATTACTGTTAGTTTTGTAAACATGTCCAGACAAAAGCAGGGTAAAAACACCACTGCAGCAGTCTGTTACTTCTGGCAGTTGCCAGTCCTTTGGCCTAATCACCTTCTTCTATCCAGGAGATGAGTGCACCCAGCATTGTGCAGCCTCTCTCCATCACAGAATTTCTTTCATGTGCCTTGGGCTCCTTTCAATGTGAAATGCTTTTTAGAGAGGACATCTAAGACATCTGTACATCTGAGCCATTTTCTTTTTCTTTTAGTACAACAGACAACTTTCTGGTTTCAATGGACTCCTATAATATGGATAAATAATAGCAAAGAATACGTTACCTGTTTGGAAAGGAAGACCTAAGAGATCACTCAGACTATCCATGTTCAAATCAATAACCTGCAGAACTGAAATCCCTTTCCAAAAGATACACTTTTTAAAGCAAAAGAAAATAAAAGCATATTATTAAGGCCATCCCTAATGCTGTATCTGTCATCAGAGCTATTAAGAGTTTAAAAGAAGTCATGAGAAGCTCTGAATGTCACTAAAGAAAAAAACAATTGTTTTTCCTAAAAACAAAATAAGGGATAGTCAGCAGAAAAGAACATGAGGCAGGAGGGTTTCTGTGGTACTGGTGATGCTCTGTTTCTTGAGTTTGGTATTGATGGCCCAAGTGTGTTCAGTTTGTGAGAACTCATCAAGCTATAAAATTCTGATGTATACTTTTTTCTGGATGAAGAAGAATGATCTCATTAATTCTTAAACTAAAAAATCAAGTTTAGGGGTTGGAAATTTAGCTCAGTCGTAGAGCACTTGCCTAGCAAGTGCAAGGCCCTGAGGTCAATTCCCAGTTTAAGAGTAATGATGATGATGATGGTGATGATGATGATGACAGCTAACTCTTAATAAAGCACTAGAGTGCCAGGAGGCACTGTACTAAATCCTTTTACGTGTACTTTATCTTAAGCAAGATATTATGTTCTTGTATTTCAAGAAAGGATTAGATCATGTATACTTTATAAATGTACTCTCTACAGCAGGAGCTGGTATAACCTGATATTTGTTTCTACCATATTACCCTTGACTGAGTCTAAATTCCTGATGCCATCAAGAAGGAAAGAAAAGCTCCTTCACACACCATAACACACATCCATTGAGTTTTAAAAGAATCAAGGTTTGTACTCTTTCCTGCTATTCTTCACTTCTTCTCCACCAAGGGTACATTCATGAGATGGACTAGTAGAATAACCGCTTCCAATTCAAACTTCCCCATCACTCCATGCACTAAAGCAGCTGTTTTAGCAGCCTTCTGTAATACCAGAGAAATCTGGCAAGGTCTACAATTCTTTAAGTAAATTTTTGAATAAGGATCTAACAGAATCGTATCCACATACAAGTACAAAGCAGAAGAATAACCACTTTCCATTTATATCATGAAGATTTAAGGTCAGTCCCTAACAATTTAACTTCAGGGACTAAAGAAATTTTGTTACAATGGCATTAGATTAGAACAACTATCTGTTACTAAAATGTAAATTTCTGAAAACTATCAAGCACATTCTATATGCCTGACCCTGAAGGGTTCGTCACATCTTTTATCTCATACTAGTCCTAAAAATAGCTACCGTGTATGAGTGCCTACTATGTGTCAGGCATCACTTTAAGTGCTTTACCTGCATGTAGTAGTTCATTTAATGTCATAATAATATGATGAGGTAAATACTATTATAATCATTCTGATTTTTCAGATAAAGAAACTAAAAGATTGAGAAACTTAACAAAAGACACGCAACTAAAAGGTAGCAGTGTTTAGATTTGAAGCCAGGCAATTACATGTGAGAGTCCACAACCTCAGCTACTGTGCTCCACCACCCCTCACCACTGAATGAAGCCAATATTATCCCTATGGCAGAGAAGATACCGAGTTCAGAGTGTGTAAGCTACTTTCCCAAATCTAGACAGCTAGTAATGAATGGGTCTAGATTCAAAACTAGGTCTCTAGGATTTCAAAGCCCATGCTGTTTCTATTCCCTTCCCAGCTTACTAGAGTCAGTGATAATACACAATAGACAACCTGGTTCTCTGTAGTAAACTGAGAACTAAAAGGAAGTCATTTAGATCATATTTCCCAACATCACCTCTTTCTTTCTCTGTGCTTCAAGATCTTTTGATTAAATGGCATTTGCTTTTTCAGAGTTTAGATAGCTTTTTTTTTTCCAGCACAAAATAGCAAAGAAGAGAATGTAATAATAACGACTTACTAGCTATAAATGACTATCACATGAAATAAAACCAGGAAAAGCATTTTTTAAACTGTTTCTTACAGGAAATGTATATTAAGTAGACCAACTAAACCCTCTTATTGTGGGTTGTGCACACACAAAAAGAGAAGAACATATTTTTCATAACTTATTCTATCCCATCATGATCGTCACCATCTAATCCAAGATCTTTAGATAGATTTGAAAGAATTTCTGGATCCAAGGCCTTTAACATTCTCAAGATAGATTTTCTGCAAAGACTAGTTGCTGGGATAAGACAAGGGCTCTCAATCTTGGCATAATTGAAATTTTGGGCTGGATGATTCTTTGTTACAGGGGACTGTCCTGTGCACTGTAAGATATTCTCCAGTATTCTTGGCCTCTACCCACAAAAGGCCAGTGAGACAACTGCCCTGGCCATTCCTCATAGTTGTGATAACCAATATGTCTCCACTGCCAAAAATTTCCTGGGGACATGGGGTGGGGGCATGTACCTGAGACAGGTCTCCAGCTCTAATAATTCAAATTGTCTTGCCTTTGACTTCTTCTCACTTTTGTCCTCACCAGTATTATTCTTACCTTACCTGTATTATTCTCATCTGCTCTTGTTGCCTTCTAAAATTCCTATTTGTTTCGCATATTCAGATAGGTGCTGTGTTTATACTTTTATCAAGTCAGATATTAAATATCCAAATTAGGAATGTTCAAATGGTAATGTCTATGCAAATACTTCAAATTCTAAAAAGACTCCAATAAAATTTTTAAAAATTAAAAAATTTTTTAAAACTCCAAAATTTTGAAATACTTCTGTCCCAAATATTCTGGATAAGGGAATTCTCAACATGTTTTAGTCTCGCAACTTTTCTGTAAGTATGAAATTATGCCAATAATTAAAATTATTTTAGTTCATCTTCGACAAAAGAGCCAAAAACCCTCACTGGAAGAAAGATAGCCTCTTTAATAAATGATGCTTGAAAAATTGGCTTGCCACATGCCAAAAAAAGTGTAAATAAGGACAAAAAAGTATAATAGACACTAAGTAAAAGAAAGATAATATTCAATATGAAGGAGAATTAGAAAGGGAAGGGGGGAAAAGAAGGAAAGGAAAAAGAACAGAAAGGGAAAAGGGGGGAAAATGTAAATAAAGGTACTGTAAATAGGGAAGGGAGGGGGAGTGGAAGGAAGGGTTGGGGCAGAAGGGGGGAACCAAGATGTATCATGTACAAGTACAAATTAACTATGATGAATGTGCTAACTATGTATACAATGTACCAGTACATGTTCTTGGTATAAAAAAATTAAAAAAAATTAAAAATAAATTTTAAAAAAACTATTTTAGAAACACAGGAGAGAATATTTGCCAATTACATAAGATAAAGGTTTAATATTCAAATATATGAAGAATTCCTATAATTAAACAACAAAAACAACCTGATTAGAAAATGGGCAAAGAACCTGAATAACATTTCTCCAAAAATGATACACATAGGGACAAAAAGCACAAGAAAAAATGCTCAATTGTACTAATCAAAACTATAATAGGATATCACCTTATACCCACTAGGATGGTTACTATAGTGTACACCAAAAAAAAAAAAAATTGAAAATAAGAAGTTCATGGAGAAATCAGAACTCCTGTGCAATGTTGATAGGAGTGTAGAATGGCTCAACTGCTATGGAAAATAGTATGGCAGTTCCTGAAAAATTGAAAACAAAACTACCATATGATCCAGAAATCCCATCTCCATACATAAATCTAAAAGAATTGAAAGAAGGATTTCAAAGAGATAGTTGCACACTCATATTCATATCAGCACTATTCACAACAGTCAAGAGAAGGAAGCAACTCAAATATCCAACAGATAAATGGATAAACAAATGTGGTAAACATATACAATAGAATATCATTCAGTCTTCAAATAGAAGGAAATCCTGTCACAAGCAACAACATTGATATTTCTTAAAGACATTATCTACCTGAAAAACGCCAGTCCCAAAGAGACAAACACTGAATGAATGATTCCATTATATGCAGTGTCTAAAGTAGTCAAAGTCATAGGAAGAAAAAGTAGAATGGTGATTACCAAGCGCTGGGAAGAGGAAAAAAGTATAGAGTGTTTAATAGGTAAAGAGCCCCAGTCTTTCAAAATGAAAAAGTCCTAGACACTTGTTGCTTAAGAATATGAATATACTTTACTGAATTGTATACTTAAAATAGTTAAAATGGTCGATTTTGTTATGTGGCTTTTAATTACAATTAACAATTTTAAAAGAATATATATATTAGAAATTATTTAGATTAAATCCTCACAATTGGAAAAAGAGAAAGGTTACCAAAGATCTTCATTTTACTAATCTTCTTTAATTCTACAAGGATAATTTGACAAACATTTACAGAGGACCCACCCTGTAAAAGCTACCAAGGTAATATACAGAATATCTAAAAGTAGACTATATACTATCTGAATAATTCACAGGTGTTACGCAAATCTAAACATTCAAAGCCCTACCTCCTACCTAGTTTAGGTAGTTTAAGGAACTACCTACCTAGTTTAAGGAAGGCAAAAATGTTTTTCAGTTTCAGTTTAAAAAGAAATTCTATACTGACAACAGATGGCTAATCTAATCCTTGAAGAAATATATTTTCAATCTATAAGACCATCTTCCTCTAGACAATTACATGGGTAGAAATAATATGATGCAACTTCTGTTTCCCACACTGGAAGAGATAAGACAGGTAGCTACTGGTGTTATCTGTTAAGAACAGAATTATTTTAGTTTTCAGTATGATTCATAAAGCTCCCAAAGCAGAAAATGTCCATTTTGTACCTGAGAATTTTACAAATTCCTCATGTTGAATAGCATTTTCTAAAATGCTGTTCCTTTAATCCAGTATATATGTAATATGTATCTTTTAACTAAAATATATAGATATATACATTCATGTACATATTACTTCTATATAGTAATTATTTGGTGAAAGAAACAACATTTTCATATTTTATATTTTCACATTTTCATATATGTATGTATATATATGTGTGCATATATATGCATATATATCAATATATATATAAGTGAATATATAAAGACAGAAAGATGGATATTGGGTAAAAATTGATTACTTTTATTCCTTTCTATGGTATTCCTATATTATCAGTAAGCTACTTTCTGTTCTGTTGGTCTAACTTATCCAATGATTACCTTCTCTGAATACAAACCAAGAATGTTTGAATTTAAATTTCAAGTCTATGAATCACAATTTCTTCCCACAGGCAGCTGAAATTATTCATTTACATTTCCTTAGTCTTTAATATTCACTAAATATTATAATTTTATACCACATGATCCATCAAGAAAGTATAGACTGAATTTTGTTTTCAATCAAGCTATAGATGTGTTCTCAGACTTGTTTGAAAATAGATGCATGTCTAATGTACTGTAATCCATAACACACCTTTTGAAAGGCAGATTGAGTCAAATTTAAGAATGTTACCTTGCTTCCTCTGAGGAGACAAAACCACTTGCCCAGGATAACATTCAAAATTCTATATATTTAATCTGCACTTTCCTTGGTCATTATGTAAATCGCAAATGTAAAAAACAAAGAAAGCAAATATAAGTGAGGTATAAATGAACTACTTTATTTCAACTTAATCCCACACCCATAAACTTGATACATTTGCCACAGACAATTTACAATGCTAAAAACTGAGCTAACAGTATAACACCTACATGAATCCTGAGCTTTAGGATAACAACAGCTGCTTCCAAAGACCATGAAGATTCAGTGAGAGACCACAGAGATTCAGGGAAAGCTCCTGGCACATGGCAGACAGAATGTGCAAAGCTCTTCAGTTTCCAACAGATATAACTGATAGCAGATGAAATCATACAACTTGGTATTTCCCTTTTATTTGTTAGGCATCATTATTTTTAGAAATATTGTAAGGGATCATTATCATTAGAACACAAGCACCTAAAACAGTGCGGGCTATTCTTAGAGACAGATACAAAACTCACGGAGGTTGAATTGTGACTGGGAAAAAAAGTATCTTAAAAATGAACAATAGCACAAAATGAGTGACTGCCCTTAGTAAGTCATACATTCAAAGGAGGGAATGATCACTCAGAGTTTAAGCATGATTACTTACATGATCAATGAGGACTTCATGGCTGAGCTGGAAATTGAAGGCAACCTTGAAATAAGGATAAAACATAGCTATGGCAAAAATAATAAGAGCTTCTTAGAGGATGGAAAGGACTTAACAACGCAAAGCAGTAGAAATGTGAGTCTATCAGGTGGTTGTGTGTAACAAAGAGACCAAATATGGTGCAGCAAAGTTTTGTGCAAAGGAACAACAGATAATTGAAAGTAGCCAGAGATGCTATTATGAGAATCAAAAAAAAAAAAAAGTTTTTAGAGAAATAAGTCAAGGTTGCTGCAAGTTAGAGATTTTTTTTTTTAAAGAAATGATGTATAACCAGTGGATGTAGAAGACTAACCTATCAGAGTATGTATTGGGTGGGCTGAAGAAAAGTGAGACCAGAAATAAAGTGAAAGGTTAGAAAGCCTCTGGCACAATCCCAGTAGGGAGTGATGAAGTGATGGTGCCAGTATGACTACAAAGACAGAGACAAGTATGAGAGGCAATATAAAGTCTCAGACTGCATGAAGAGGGAAGAAGCAAAATATGACACGGTAGTTTCAAGAAGAGGAAACCAACAGAATGATCACATCAGGGGAGGAAGAGAAATCTTTGGAGAGGAAATTAAACTAAAGTCAAAGAAGGCAAATTTAGTTTCAGATCATCATCAGTGTAGCATCCAGAAAGAAAACACTAAATCAGCACACAGAGATGTGGGCCCTATGCTCAGAAAGGATAGCTAAATCCATGGTAGTTACAAAGATTCTCATGAGACCAGAACCCTAAACAGAGAGTTATCCTCAAAACCCAGATTCATGAAATAAACAAAGCCCCTAAAAAAGTCAGAAATGGAACAAAAAAATATAAGTGGTGTCATTAAGGCCAAGGAGGTGTCTCTGGAAGACGGAAGTGCTCAAGAAAGTCAGATCCTACAGAAAAATTTAAAAAGATGAGGGCTGAAAACACATACAACAATCACATATAACAATCATGAGGCAAAAACCAGCCTGGGAAGAGGCTCATGGCAAAAGACAATGAGTTAACTAGCATGAAAACAGAAGCAGTGTATATAGTCCATGCTTTCCAAGGGAATTTCCCAACAGTAGTCTCATTCAGATTTTTAACCTGAAATACAGAAAAAGAAACTTTAAGAATCAAAAGAATATGATAATACAAACTGTCTTTAAAGGTACAGGCTCTATCTCTTTCTTTTCTGCCCTCCTTATTCCACCTAATTTTTTGGTTCTCTTGCATAATCTCCTAACACTTGTAACAACACTAGGGTGTAGTTCAGAGTAGCTCTCCTTTCATTATGTCCAATCACTCCTTTCCCTTTCACCTTTCTTTCCTTCACCTCACAGGGGCAAAGACAAAAGTCAGATTTTACAAGGTAACCAGGATGGTTACTGTGCATCTCTATGTATTCAAAAAGAGCAACCTGAATGGCTAAAATTTCCAGGTATGGACCAACTGGAATTCTCACTACTGATGGAATTGTAAAACAGTAAACCACTTTGGAAAACAGTTCAGCTGGTGTCTTTAAAAAGTTAGCATACATCAGCAGGACATGGTGGTACACACCTGTAATCCTAACTCAGGAGGCTGAAGCAGGAGAACTGTAAATTCCAGGCCAGCCAAGCCACTGAGCAAAACCCTGACTCAAAATTTAAAAAAAAAAAAAAAAAAAAAAATTTAAGGGCTAGAGAATGTAGCTCAGTGGTACGGTGCTTGCCCAGCATATGTGATGCCTTTGATTCAATTCCCCATAACACAAAAAAAGTTAACATATACTTACTAGGATGATATTTGCCCAAGAGAAATGGAAAAATATGCCTATACAAAGACTTATACATGAATGTTCATAGCCAAAAACTCAAACATCTAAGAACAATGTATAGTTAACAAAGTTTGACATGTCCAAACAATGGAATACAATTTACCAATAAAAATTAATAAACTCTAATAGACCATTATGAAAAATGAATTACATATTGATTGATAGACAAAATAACATAGATGTCAAAATGATTGTGCTGAGTGGAAAAAAAGCCAGAAGAAAAGTACACACTATGTATTTCCATTTATATAAAATTTTACAAAATGAAAACTAGTCTAGAGTGACAGCAGATTAACACTTGTCTAGAGATAGTGAGAAACAGTAAGAAAAGGACAGAAGAGAGGAATAACCAAGAACCATAAATAAGCTTTAGAGAGGGACAAATATGTTCATTATCTTGATTGTGATAATGGCTTCACAGGTATATACAAAACTGATCAAACTGCATATATTAAATATGTACAGTTTATTGTATATCATATTTCAGCAAAACTTTTTAAAAAGAACAGTTGGAACAACTGGCAAAATTTGAACATGGACTATGTATTAGATAATATTTTCTCAATGTTAAAATTTTTTAAATAGAGATGGATGCCCTTATGCCCATAACACAAAGCTATCATGAAGGCAAGGGGTGAGGACTTCTCTCTGGTAAAGTGAGAATATCACTCAGGCACTCCCACTGTTATCCTATTATTGAGAGAGGAGAAAAAAACTAGCTATCTTTTCATCAAAGAATTCCCTCTCAAGCAATATTTTCAGAATAATGCCTGCCTGTACTCTTTCATGTCTAAATCTATTTGCATTACATAATCCTTAGGGGATAAACAATTTCTGTCTCTTTGTAGCTCCATGAACCAATACAGGGTGTGTGGCTCTATTATGAAGGTATAGAGCACTTCCTGGCCACTGTTAGGATCCCAGTTCTTTACTCCTAGGAGTTCTTCAGGAGTTTCTACCTGGATTCCTTAGATGTTAAAAATTACAGTACAAGCTTCATTTCCAAGAATTAATTTGCTGCTTTATGAGTCTCACCCTTAGACAAACCCAGGATCAGACCTCTACTAGAAGAGGTTAGGACTGAATTATAGCATATCAGATGCTCAGAAAAGCTGCCAGAAAGGCAGAAGAAAGACCAGAATGCCCAGGTGATCTCCATTCTGAAATCACTGGAGAATAAAATTCCCCAGAGTCTCAAGCCATAGGCAAGAAAGATACAAAAAAAATAATAATAATAATAAACTTTTCTATGTATTTATGAAAATAAATTACCAGGCTGAGTGCCTATCTCTGTATTCCCATCTGGCATCAAAGCTACGGCTAGCACTTAGATTAAAAATAACACATTCAATATGACATTATAATTATCTTCCTAAAATTGACTTTAAGAATAATTAAGATAAATTAATCTTACTACTAAACTCCAAAAAGTAACATTTATTCTGCTTTGTATCTTTAAAACTTTGAGACTAAATTTCCTAAAAGCGATCACACCTGAAAATACATAATATACTCTCATTTAAAAAAAAAAATCCGTCACTGAAGCCTACCCTGCACAAGGCCCTGGGTTCAATCAGCAGCATTGCAAAAAATAAACAAATAAATACAAAATAAGAACAACTTTCACCAGTACTGGGAGATGTGCCACATTAAAACAGCTTCCTGATCTCCTACTCCTCTGTAGCCCTCTCCTTTCACTGTAGCCTAGACCACTGCCAGGATGTCTCCCACCCAAAATGAGTACAAATAATCTGATTCTCCCAAGAATTGTCTCTTTGGCCTGAAATATTAGAATACTGTATTTTAAAACAAAAGAACAAAGTGTACAATAACGAATAATTAAGAGACCAAAGTCCTACTGAATTTGTCCCACAAATTCATTGTCTAAAACAGGAGACAGATAAAAATGGATAGCCAACAGATGAACTACTGTAATAGTTCCACATGCATCAATAACATTAACTATATCTATTGAGTTAATAGTTAGAGTAGAGAGAAAAACTCTCTTGTTGTTCTATAAACAACCAGGTCCCTGAACAGAACAAAGAAAACCTGAGCCAGAAAACCACCTTTCAGTAGTTATTAAAGACTTGATGGGACCCTAACGTGAAATTTGTATCTCGGTACATACACAAAACCATTCCTAAACCAATCCAAAAATAAGATGGTTTCCCTTTTCCTGATGGCTTCTAATGCCCCCATGTCAGTGTTACACACTTAACTGTAATATTCTCCAATGAGGTTGCTCACGTGTAGAACAAGGAATGCTACACGCCAACATCCTAAAAATCCCTCTCACCTGCATGTTTCACCTAAAAACCATGCCTACTTCCTCTCCTTCCTAGCTAATAAAACTCTAGCCTCGTTCACCTTTTCAGACTTCCAGGCCCTCTAGAGGGGGCTTGGCTCTTCCAGACCCGAAGTGAATGAGGATGGGTCAGAGTTAACCATGCTGATTGTATACCCATCATCACATCATTGGTTTAAGCACAGACATGAGAATAACTCTGGCCTACAAGACAAGAGGAGTACTTTCTAGAAAGGTTTCCTCATCCTAAAAGGAAAACACAAGACCGACACAGTTTCCTTTTTGTTTCTCTGGGTTTAGTTATACAAAGATGGCTGCAGCAATTCTAAGTAGCATATCTTCAACTGTAAGGGAAAGGTGAAGAGAATTTCTAAGACACTGAACTACGGCCTGGAAGTCACTGAACTGCTAAACCAAAGCTCGCTTATTACAGGCTATTAGTTACATAAAATAATAATTATTTCTAGTGTTTAAGCTCCTACTACTACTTGAATTTTGTCACTTGTAACCACAAACTTTCAAATAATGCACCATCTAGATGTACAGCTTGAAATTACTCTGCCTATAGCATAAGCCTCTGATAGTGAACATAAAAAGAAAAACTAACCAATCTATAACACTAGAGGAGGACATTTCCTTTATTGCTAGACTAGATCTTCTCAAAGGGGAGCCGCTATTGATCATCTGTAAACTACTTGTATTAGTTACCTTTCTAGGGCCAATGGTTTGCAAGAGAGCAGATATAACACAGGACATTTACAAGTTACAACATTCACACGTAAGCCAAATGCAGGAAATGCTGAATGTCTCTCTGTGCACTGAAGACCCAAAAGATCCAATCAAGGGCTGGGAGCCCATGGCACTGTCCCATGTACATCCGTGTCTGCACTAAAAGGCTGAAGAAATCTTTACTGGAACCAGGATACAATGCTCGCAGAGAGATGAAGACCAGCGCTCTCCTGAAGCAACAGCAGTCATCCTCGACAACAGCAAGGCCCCACGCTCTTTCTGTGACGACAACAGCAGAGTTCCTTATGGGAGAATCAGCTGCAAGAGAGATTCTCCCGGGAAACAGTCAGCTACTATCTTCTGCTCCCGTTTTCCTTTATGTTGTGTCCTGCTCAAATTGACCATATCAGTCCACTACACTACTTGTGTCTTTGGTAGAAAATACTTTGTACTCCTTTTTTGACATGAGTATTTCTCCCATAAAGATGGTATAATTATTTAATATGAGAGGAGGGAGAGGAAATTTTTAATTACAGTTATTGTATTGAATTAAAAATAGTTAACAGCCTAATCTTAATTTATCTATGTTGAGGGCAGACTAGAATAAATGGCCTTAAACCAGAAAGACTTAGCTCACATAAAAAGATTAATTTCCTGAGAGAAAGAATTATAGAGGGAAAAAAATTTCTCCACAGACAATGTGGAATCTCCCTGATGAAAGTCTTTAAAAATAGATATTTCATGTAGCTGTGAAGGCTCAGGCACTATATTTGGATTATATGGCCAATTCAAAACCCATGCCAGACCTACCTTAAGAGAAAATTTATCTTCTTTATAAACATAAATTTAGAAAAACATCTAAGTATTAAAATAAAAGAGAAATAAATGCTTCTTAATCTCAAATTCTAGAACTGTCATACTTATCATGCATCTATACAAAGCCATTGTTATAGAAAAAAATTCACTGAATTATTCTAGAGGACAATTTTCATAAAATCCTAATTTATTTGGCCAGAAAATATTCAGCAACTAATTTATCTGAGAGTTTATTTAATTAAAAAGATACATGAAAGAACTTACTAGATTAAAGAGAAACAGTATATACTTATCAGAATACAAGTTTCTGCCTGATGGCAATTCCATAACTAAGCATATTTTTTAAAAGGCAAGTTTTAGTTTAACAACTTTGCTGTGTATGTATGGGACCAAATACAGAGTATCCTAGTAAAAATACAATTAAAATGTATTGCTACACTGTTTTAACCTCCACTCACATTTATGATGGCCAAAATATAGAATATTAATTTTGAAAAGCAAATGTAAATAAGCGCTCATTTTTCCAGTGAAGTAACAAGGTTTGCTGACTTCATAATCTACATGACTGATCTTTGATTTAGCAACATTTGTCAGCTGCTCACACAAGAGCAGGACAAGAAGGGCAATAATATGAATAGTGCGGTTAGAAAAGACTAGGAGTCACTGTATAAACTAGAAACATTTCAAGTTATTGTAGACCCATAGATGCTTAGCCGGGGGAGCAGATAGTTCTTTGCACACATGAGAAAATGATTTCTCTCTTCCTGGGTACTGCTGTACTTGTGTATCTCACCCTAATGTATACAATAGCCCCAAACTTACTTTTAGGAGCCCAGTGCCCCATACCAAACAGGAACTCCCTTCTCTTCTAGGAATGGAGGAAAATTAGTCTCATTCTTAACAAACTCAAATACCAAGGCCCTCTCTCATTCTATAAAAGTTGGAGGCAGTTAAGATTTCATTAAATTGGGCCATATTCTCCAGAAATAGAAAAGGAGAAAAAAAAGATAAAATATTCCCAGGGAGATGAAGTGATCAAGTCTCATAGATTCATTTTTTATAATTATTATATCTTCACTTCTTAAGTCCAGCTTTGTCATAGAATAGACTTCAACTTTATTGAAAAGGTGTAAGTTTATCAGTATGCATAACATTTATATGAGTGAATATCTACTGAAAAAGCTCTTTATGTTTTAAAGGAGAGGCTATAACAAAAAGAAAGCTATAAAGATATTAAATAGCATGAACTTTTTAGAAAATGATAGTTTTCTTTGCTTATTTAAACTTGGCCTTTGAAGATTCATATTAAAAATAGATTATAACTGGGCATCACCAAAGCCTGGGCTTGACTGAAGGTTGGCTAAGAGAATAACATATTAAATAGCCTTCTGGAATGGAAACAGGACTAGTATCTAGTCAAACTAAACATACCAACTCAGTATGACAAATGAGAAAATAGTATTTTAGTATTTAAAATTAAAATCACATATGTATTAGACAATTATTTTGGTCCTCAAAAAGGAAAGAAGCTCATTGCTCCAGTATAAAGAGAAATTGTACACACACATACACACTCCCATGTATTTATCCTAAAGTCTAGTCTTGGTACTTCAAAGTAAAATAAAAAATATGTCATTTTTTATGATTGTGACTGTCTATATTAATGTCGTTATAATTTCTATGTGAGTTTCCTATAAGCCAACAGGCAAAAATATTAGGGAGTCTCTGTAGCGGAAAAAAGATCAGATAAGAATGCTGTTTGAATGGGAAGCAACACCTGCTCTGACTTCTGACTCCAATGATTTCCTAACTACAGGACTTTCCTAGGTAATTATAAGATCCATCTACCAAGGTTTGCAGCACAGAGTTTTGAAGAACACCACCACTCAGCAAAAGAATATCATGGTCAAACAGGAAGGTCCTCACAAGGCCCTGAGTTCAATCCTCAGCACCTTCCCCTCCAAAAAAAAGGAAAGAAGGAAAGTCCTACTAAGCAAAATGAGAAAAGGCAATGTCTACATAACAACATTATTAGCATTTTCCTACACAAATTATCGGATCTGTAGAGCTTCCACCAGAAACAGACAGCACAGGCTTTGAAGGCAGATAGTTCTGTCTCAATCCCAGTTTCAAATTCTAGTTTCACCCTAAGAACTGTGAGAGAGCCTGAAGAAATTGCTTAATTTCTCAATGCCTTAATTTATACTCCTATGAAATGGGAGTAATACAGTAACTATCTCACAAATTCTAAGGAAAATTAAAATTACATAACATATATTATATATACTTTATATTATGTAATACTTTAAACAGTGCCTAAATATTATCAATACTCAGGAAATTTCACCTATTATTATTATTACCATTACCAATAATGGTGGTTTCTTTATTTCTCCTTTGATCCAGAAACCCAATTCTGAAAATCTACCCTAAAGAAGTAATCCAAACTACAACAAAGCACAAAAATATTAATTACAATGTTAGTTACAATGGTAAAAGTTAGAAGAAACTATGTATCTATCAGGAAGCAGTTGAATAATTTTTCAAATATCCATTCAACAAAATACTACTCTCTCACTAAAACATAAGTTAGAAATAAAAATATAAATAAGTAAAATAAAATACAAAGAATCACAGAAGTAAAATAAAATACAAAGAATCACGAAATGACAGTATGCTTATAGGATTATATAAAAATGGAAAAATGGAAATAAAGCTATTATAAATAAGGAGGGGGAACCAAGATATATCATGTACAGGTACAAATAAACTATGATGAATGTGATCATTATGTTTATCTACAACGTACCAATACATGTTCTTGGTAAAAAATAAATAAATAAATGAATAAAAACATGATATTAAGCTACATGAACATAGACCTTTTGCAAATGGGAAGAAGACCAAAAGTTAAAAGGAACAGGAAGGAAGGGAAAGAGGACAAAAAAAGAATTAAGATGTGTTATGTACATGTATCAACTCCCCACAATAAATGTAATCATTACATACCGCAAACATGTTCTAATAAAATAAATAAAAACAATATGTACATTGTTACAACCATGTAAAATTATATGTGAAATGCATATAAAAATGATCAGCAAGTAATACACCAAAATCATAACAATGAATCTGAGAGGGTGATGAGATTTGGAATGAGTTTTTTTTTTCTTCTCTGTATTATTATACATACATTATTTTTATGATTTTTAAATTAATTTATTTTAAAATATGTTTTATTTGTTGAGAATTATCAAATATTTATTAAGTAGGATCATTACGATATTAATAAAAGTTAAACCACAAAAAATATATTCCCAAAGTGTTTAAAAAATAAAAATTAAGAATAAAACAACATATCAAATGCTAACTTTCATGGTAAAAATATTACATTTTTTGAGTCACTGATGAAAAGATCACATAAATCTGAGATTGAACGATACACATATTTATAATATTTAAATCGCTATCAAGGTAACAAAAGCATATTTTTTAATTTCTTGATTATTTTATGAAATCATTTAAGAGAACTACAGACATTGTGCGATTTTTCAGTATTGAAAAAGCTACACTTCCTAACAAAACCTACAGGTAATGAAGTAAAATAAGACGTAACAAAAGCCTTTATACTTGAATAAGCCAGATATTATGTGGAAAATGCTTATTTTCATTATTTCAAAATGTGTCCATCTAGAAAGGTGTTTTACAAATAAGGTTTTATATTATTACAATGATGTTTTACATTAACAGAAATAATGTTTTACAGATTGGGGAATTAATGGTCAATGAACATTTTATGAATCATAAATGTCTAAATATAAGGGAGAAACACAACAGATTTATAGGTAAACTCACTACTATTCAAATTATATTCCTCCATGCTATATTGCCACACTGGGAACCCTGACAGCAGCCTCCCCACACTGGAGTTCTCACATCCACACCTTCCCTCTCTTACAGCGATGGCCCAGATCCCTGGGGTTTCATCCCCAGTGTTTTGGCCCAGGCTCACCACTTACTCTTGGGTTCACTGTTCTATCTGCTTCATTCAAATCAAATCCTCTATACCGACTAGTGAAACCAAGTCATTAATGCATGAATTTTATGCCATTTCCTTTGCTAAAAAATATTCAGTGGTTCTCCAGTAACCACAGAACATGACCAGGCTTCTCAGCTGGCCTTCAGTGTCAGCACAGCAAAGGTTTGATCAGCATCCCCCACTCCCCTCTCCTGTGTGCACCCTGACCAAGGCACTTCAACTGCAGGTGCCAGTACGTTGCCACATTTCATCACTGTACTATGTCACTAAAAATTATGACCAGTAATTAATCAAATACTAACACTTATGAATTACACCTTTTAAAACTAAATTAACAGGTCCAGTAGTATGTACCTATAGTCCCAGCTACTCAGGAGAATCAAGTGGGAGGCTCTCTTGAGCCAAGGAGTTCAAAGCCAAACTGGACAACACAGTGAAAACCCATTTCAAAAAACAAAAGAAAGAAACAAAAAACAAGAGATGAGTCATCTTTCTTCTTGTAATGTCTACTCATTTACCTGCATTAGAAATGGGGGTTAACAGTGATACATGCATAACCATGTTCAGAGCAATACAATTTGTAATAGCTAAGTCTTGGAAACAACCCAAATGCCCAACAACTAACAGATGGCTAAAGAAGATGTGGTTTTTCTACACAATAGAGTACTACTCTGCCATAAAAAGGATGAACTAGAGACATTTGTAGGTAAATGGATGCACCTTGAAAACATTCTCTTAAGTGAAATAAATCAGACACTCATGAGTACACATCAAATTGTTTCTCTGATATGAGAAACCATAAGTCTAAATAAGGACAAAGAGGTATAATAGATATTATGTAAGAGAAAGATAATATTCAAAAGAGAGGAGAACTAGAAAGGGAGAAGGGGAAAGAAGGTAAACAGAAAAGAAAGGAGAAAGGGAAAAAATGGAAAAATGTAAATAAACTCGCTATAAATAGGGAAGGGTGAGAGAACGGAAGGGAGGGGTGGAGAAGAGGGAGAGAACCAAGATACATCACGTACAGGTACAAAATAACCATGATGAATATGATCGTTATGTACACAATGTACCAATACATGTTCTTGGTTAAAAAAAAAAAAATGGGGGTTGGGGTGTGACTCAGTGTTAAAGTATGTGCTTGGCATGCACAAGGGCCTGGGTTCAATTCCCAGCACCAAAAGCATGTTGGGGGAGGTGCAATAACATTGGAAAATGCCCACCCCCCCGGGTTCCACATGGAGGTGTAATACACATAAAATTTTATTTGTCACATAAGTCACAGTGACAGTCACAGTAGAAACAGACACTACAAACCAGGACTCCTCAAAGACCAGCATCGTTCGATGTACCCTCTCCCTGGGAAGGAAGCAAGTAGCCCGTGTAGCTTCAAATTACGGCCAGGATCTGCTCATAAAAAGCAAACGGAAGTCAGACATAGGTGACACATACCTATAACCCCAGCACTCTGGGAGGCTGAGACAAGAAGAACACAAGTTTGAGCCCAGCCTGGACTCAAAGACCCTATCTCAAAATAAATAAAAACAAATTTTAAAAAAGCAAGGGGAGGAGAACAGAAAAAGGATTCTGGAGACAACCAGACGCTCTGAGAAGGACCTTTTAGAATCATTCTATTCCACCAAAATGGAGACAGCTTTGTAACAGGATGAAAGATGAGGGTTTATTTTGTGGATTGTCCACACACAATGATACAAGGTTTATTTTTCAAATAAATGACTTTCATTCCTAGAAGCAAACATTACCCTGGAACCAAAACCAGAGAAAGTCTCAACCAAAAAAAAGAACTATGAACCAATCTCTTTAACGAACATAGACATAAAAATCCTCAATAAGATACTGGCAAACAGAAGGCAGCAAATCAGCAAAAGAATTATACGCCAAGTAGGATTCATCCCAGGGATGCAAGGATGATTCAACATATGCAAATCAATAAATGTAATGCACCATATTAATGGAACCAAAGACAAAAACCACATGATCATCTCAATAAATGCGGAAAAAGCATTTGACAAAGTCCAACATCTACTCATGATAAAAACTATAACGAAAATTGGAATAGAAGGTCCTTGTCTCAATCTGATAAAAGCCATCTACGACAAACCAACAGCCAATATCATACTAAGTTGTTAAAAACTGAAAGCTTTTACTCTAAAATCAAGACTAAGACAAGGATGCCCATTATCATCACTCATGTTCAATAAAGTTCTGGTAACATTAGCCAGAGTAATAATCCAAGAGAGAAATAAACAGAATATGGATAGGAAAGGAAGAACTTAAACTATCATTATTTGCTAATGACATGATACTCTACAAAGACTCCAAAAATTCCACGAAAAAAAAAAAACCTCCTAGACTTAATAAGCAAATTCTGCCGCTAGCAGGATGTAAAGTCAGTACTCAAAGATCAGTATCATTTCTATACACAAATAAAAAACTCACTGAGAGAGAAATCAGGGAAACAATACTTTTCACAATAGCATCAAGAAAAGCAAAATACTTAAGAAACAATCTAATGAAGGGAGTGACAGACCTTTATACAGAAAACTATAATACTCTGAAAAAGGAGATTAAAGATGGTATCAGAAAATGGAAATATATAGCTTGTTCTTAAACAGGCAGAGCCAATATAGTGAAAATGGCCATACTTCCAAAACCATTATATAGGTTTAATGCAATTTCAATCAAAATACCAACAGTATACTTCACAGCACCAGAGAAAACAATCCTAAAACTCGTATGGAACCAGAAGAGACTCAGAATAGCAAAAGCAATTCTAGGCAACAAGGGCAAAGGAGGGGCATCACAATCCCTGATTTGAAGATATACTACCAAGCTACGGTGATAGAAACAGTATGGTACTAGTGAAAAAAAAACAAACCAGATTCAAGGATCAGTGGAACAGAAAAGATGATGCAGAAACAACTCCAAGCACACTCAGCTACTATATCTTTGACAAAGGGGCCAAATACCTTCACTGGAAGAAAGATAGCCTCTTTAATAAATAGTCCTGGAAAAACTGGCTTTCTACATGCCAAAGATTAAGCCTACACCCATATCTCTCACCATGCACTAAACTAAAATCAAAATGGAGCAAAGATCTACATATTAAAACAGAAACACTTAATCTATTAGAAGATAGAACAGGTAGAACTCTTGAAGACCTAGGTGTAGCCAAAGACTTTATGAACAAAACCCTGATCACACAGGAAATATTACTAAGAATCAACAACTGGGATCACATCAAATTAAAAAGTATCTGCACAGCAAAGGAAACCACCAACAGAGTGAAGAGACAACCCACAGAATGGGAAAACATTTTTACCAGTTACTCTTCAGACAAAGGACCTATATCCAGCATATATAAAGAATTCAAAAAATCAGATACCCCCCAAGTTTAAAGACCCAATCTAAAAATGGACATCTGAAACAAATAGGTACTTCTCAGAAGAAGTACAAACAGCAAATAAATATATGAAAAAAACTAATAAATGTACTGAACAAAAAATAGTTAATCTAAAAACTATATATTTATGTGTATGTATATAAATATAAATACATATAAATATATATATCCAGGCATGGTGGGGTATGTCTATAATCCCAGCCCTCAAGAAGCTGAGACAGGAGGATAACGTGAGTTTGGGGCCAGCCTGTGCCTCACAGAGAGTTCAGGGCCAGTCTAAATTATATAGTGAAACTCTGTCTCAAAAAACAAACCAAAAAAAAAAAAAATAATAATAAAATAAGAAGAAGAAAAGAGACAAAAAAGTATATCAAAATATAGACAGTACTCAAATATGAAAAAACAATGAATGGGCTTTTAGAAAGATCACTACTGGAGAAAGCCTGCTCTAAACAAATGGGACTACCTGCTTCTGTTCCAACTGGGCCTGTATTTTACTCACTCTGAACCATTTCCACACTTTTTCTTCCATCTGTAATGTCATCTTCCCTTCTTCCTTCCACCCAATCTCTGTCTACTGAAATGCTAGGATAAAACCGAATGTCAGTGGGTCCTCAAAATTATACAAGATTCCCCAAATTCCTTTAGATAGGCTATCACACCCTGGTAGGTGGTGTGCATTTTGTAGCTATGCTAAATACAACTGTACCTTTTAGCTCTCTTGTTTTTAAAAATCTCATCTCATCTCTCTGAGTAGATAGAATGCTCCCTGAAGGCAGAGAATACACCAATTTATCTTTGGACATGACACAGAACATAATTCTGTTTTCCACATGTGGTAGACCATACAGAAAATGCCAGGTTTATTGAACTGGATTTTTTAATAACTTGTTCAGAAGATGCACCCCAGATCAGCAGTCAGCCTCCTACATGCACTTACAAAGAGGTTCCAAAGAACAGAAGAGGGGATTTTGTTAAAGAACAATGTTTTTTGCAGAAAGTTTAAAGCACCATTTTAAACCAAAATCATCTAAATTTTTTCTTAACCCACAAGGCATCTGCCCAACTAAATCCCTAGGCCTCTTATATATCAGAATGTGGGAATCATTTGCTAACCTCAGTTGTAATATCTGAAAAGCTGACCATTCACTGTGCCACTCATAATTTATTTATATCTTATCTCTGAAAGGTTTAATGAAATTTATATAAATACATGTAATACAACAAGATAAAATGATTTATCTAAAGGAGAAAAAGAAAAATGAGACAACGGAAAATTGAATGTAGAAACAATAAGCTGTCCTAGAAGTTAGGTATATGTATCAAATATATATCTTCTATAAAAATCTGCACATTTCCTAGAGATAGGTCAGAAGTTTGGCTCTTAGTACTTCTAGCAGCTAAGAAGCCCATGATAACCCAATCAGTTACATGATTCAGTATCCTTAAGATAAAAACGAAAAGGTATTAGAGTACTATTTCTCTCTCATCTTCATAAAGAAGATACTACATAATGCAGCAATGTGCTCAAGAATACCCTTGCAGCTGATTTGTTGGCGAACTCTGGAAGACCATTCCTCATAAAAACCCTCACAAGCAAAATGACAGGGACAAAAATCAAATAAATGCAAAGATGGAGAAGAAAGGAAGAGAGTACCAAGGAAGGGGTTCATGTACATAGCTCCCTGCAAGTCTAACCTCACCAGAAACAGATTTTATTATACCTAAACTAACCTTAAATACAGAGGTTTCCTACATCACTTGCCTTTTTTTTTTTTTTTTTTTTTTTTTTGGTGCTGGGGATTGAACTCGGGCCCTTGTGCTTGCAAGGCAAGCACTTTAACCACTGAGCTAAATCCCCAGCCCCTATCACTTGCCTTTTAAACCATAAATAATATTTGATGTGCATGTCCATTCTTTCCTGAGGGATATGCCTGTAGTTTTAAAACATTCTCAAAGCGGAGCATAATTTAAGAAAGGTTAAGAACCACTGATTTAAAAACGAGACTGCATACATGTGTCCTTCAGGCCATCCTCCAAAAACAGTTTCTCTTCTGAGGCTGGGAAAAGATAAGCCTCAAGACCGTGGCCTCTGACAAGCACCTGAAGTACTGCTTTTCTTTCATATAAAATGTGAACTTTTTTCAAGCTGTGTGTCAACTGTCCAGTTAATACAATCGTTAATACAATAATGCCCATAAGCATATGGAGCACAAAACAATCTATTCTAGATAGCTATCAGGCATGAACATTGGCAAAGCTGCCACAAAGAAGTAGTAGTATTTCCTCTGGATAGTATTTTAAAAATTATAGATCAACATAAAACCAAGCATTTTCCAAGATAAACTTTAAAAATAACCTTTCTCTATCAATTGATAAAATGTGGGCTTCTTTTTTCTAACCTTTTGTTGTCTTCATATTATGCAACAAAACAATCACTGCCACAGCCATAGACACATATACATAGTCTACCACCCGTCCATACTATCATGGTTAAGATGTTCCACAGACCCAGGAGCTTCAAGTGAAGAAGGTGGCCTAGAGAACTATGGAAACAGTCTCTTTAAGATCTCATTCATCTAAATAAAATCACAGGCATCCAAAGTCTAGTCTTCAGCATAACAAATCCAGAGATACATAGTAGTCTTAACAATCCTCAGTTGAATAGTCCCAAAGAATTAACAATGCTAATTCAACTCATTAAGAGCCTGAAGTACAAATCAGAAATACCAATGCGTTAATCACAGATACTGCCTTTTCACTAATCAGAAAATTTGCACTAGGGGCCGGGGATTTAGCTCAGTGATTAGAGTGCTTGCCTTGCAAGCACAAGGCCCTGAGTTCGATCCCCGGCACCACAAAAAAAAAAAAACCAAAAAAAACAAAACAAAACAGAAAATTTGCACTTGATGTCATGATACTGCTTTCTCAATGTCTCAATATATAAATATAATCCTAGGCTGGGGACTTAGCTCACTGGTTAGAATGCTTGTCTGGCAAGCACAAGGCCCTGAGTTCGATCCCCAGCACCAAAAAATAATAATAATAATCCTAAATTAGTAAGCAGAGGTTCATTAAAAGTTAAGACAAAGACAGAAAGTTTTGGAATACCTAATGAATTATCTCCTCCCAAGATATACCTTTCTAGTGACCAAAGTTGTGTTTTTCACAAGTAGTTTCTTTCCTAACACACAGACTTCTTCTTTACTGAGCCTTCTTCGTCCATATCCTTCTCTCCACTAAGAATTGCTTTAGACAAGGCATATAACACAACTGATGAAGGTGTACCTTACATGTACTGTTATCCCTGTTTTAGATAAGAAACTCCCAAATAAAGCTGCCTAAGCAATTTGCCCAAGGTTGCAGCTAGCATAAGATAGAGCAGAGATTTAAAACCAAAACTCAAGTCACAGCCTATGCTTTTAATCTTGCAGGAAATGATGTTTTCTTGGTGTTTTACCCTAGACCTCCCACCTCCCAGTCTGATTCAAATGTCCCTCCTCTGTGTTCCCTTAACACTGGAAGCATAGCACAGCTGTAATTTTTAGTAAAGGGATCTATATACTCTCTCACTATACTAAAACTTTTTGAGGATAGGAGTTATCTCTCAGTCAACCTGGTATCCACAGAGTGCTGTCTACTAGGCAAATATTCAAACTAATTTGCTCAATGGTTTAATATAAAGATCAAAAAACTAAAGGTCTAAAACTAGCCATGTAGGCTTAGCAAGGTCACAATTTCTCTAAATATCAGTATCTCATCTTTAAAAAATGGTATAAAATGGATATACCAAGGATACACATGGTCCTTTCTGGATGTAAAAAGCATTATAATTACAAATGGGCCCTAATATCTTACGTCCTATCTTATCAGTATGAATTACTAGAAATAAAATTAAATGCCTTATTTGTCCTCTGTATCATTCTAGAGACAGTGTGTATATGTATACAGATGTGTATGCATATACTTATATATACAGTATTTATATTAGTTTATAAAGAGAGTTCAGAAAGATTCCTCTTTTCTGAAAGGAGATAACTATCATCTATACCAAAATCAAACAGTGGCACCCTCCTCTGGTGAATGTTAAAGGAGCTAAACTTCACAAAAGACACGAATTAGACACTGGGGTTTTCTTTGAAGAATGTATAAAAGAAAATCAAGAAATAATCAATCCAGTAGTGTTCATTATCATACTCCCAGTAGCAATTAAATAACTCCTTTTGTAACACTTTCTTTTACCCTAAAACAAAGCCAGAATGAATGAACTGACTGTACATGGTAGGAGGTTAAAGAGAGAATAATTATTCTGTTTTCAAGAATACTATCAATTATTTTGCAAACAACAAGCACTTTAACATAAGGCACAATGATTATATTTTCATTTAATATTTAAAAATTCATGAAAAGCCAAGTACATGTAAAATATTTTTAGTTTAAAAAAAGTATTTATCTCCCTACTTGTCGAGTAGCTATCATCTCCCTTTCCCCCTTTTTCACCACTTTTAAATAAATTGTCTTCTAAATAAAGGAAAAAAAGTATTTATCATACCCTTTTTTCTGGATGATATACTTACTAGATAGTACTGTAAGTATTTCAATCTGAACTGCGTTTGAACCTCCAACTTTCAAATTTTAGAAAAATCAAAGAAAAAAACATTTTTCAATCACACAAGCATGCTTAAAACATGCCAAGGTATGACACACACATAACCACAACCCAAAGTTTTACATTAATATTATATCTAAACCATTAAGTTAAAAGTAAAACTGTGCTTTCTAAGACCAGAATCAGATTATCAGTAGCCAACAATTTTAACATAAAAATAATAAATATAAGCTTATTAAATGATTTACAAATGAGAATTTCAGCTTTCTTCACTCTCACTGAGTCTAGGCACATAAAATAAAAATACAGAAGTTATGACTCAAGTCAAGAAAACAAATCACTCATTATACTGGCAATCTTGTCATTCAGGTATATTTTTTACTAAATATGGAGTCATACTAAATATGAAAGTCCCTCAATTGACTTTCATCTTCTTCGTGGCCAAGAGGAGGGGGGTCCCACACCACATAAAAGGCTATAAAATTACTAGTGAGGAATTTTCATTCTGAAAGATTATAGAAAAGCTAGGATGGATGGAAAATAGCAAAAGCCAATTTCAGTTCTATCAAGTAACTTTTGCTACTGTTTGTCATTCTTGGCAAATCTGTTTCTATAGGGCAGGTGGACACAGTACTGTGGAAAGATTTGCAGATGGTAGGTGGAGAATGCAGATAAGATAACCAATTGAAAGCTTTCTCAGTGTTTACCCAAAACCAAGGCCAAAGAACAAGCAAATGCCTGAAAGAGAATGACATTCTTTACTGGGTACAGCCCACCCAGAGACCAGAGGGCAGGGGCGGGGAAAACTGTGCTGCCAAAAAAGGAAAAAGGCAGCAAGAAGCAATAAAACTTTGTAACCAACTGTCCAATTCAGAGAAGCGGGATGACTGGCTTGATACTCTTTGGAGCATGGCGCTGAGGCCACATTTACCATTCACTCGCGGAGGCCCAGGCCCAAATTGAGAAGCCAACCCTTGCATGACCTCCAGCAACCCTGAGCCCTAGCTCGTAACACGGGTGCCGTAGAAATGTACGAGAGACATCCAAGCCGGCCTTCAGCTACATCTTCTGCTCCCGAATGAAGCCCAAAGGAATCCAGAAGCAAGGAGGTATTTGCACCCCCACGCTAACCGGGGCGCAGGAGTAAGGTCGGGGCACCAGCTGTACTGCAGACACAGCATCTCCGCGAAGACCAGGGACATTCTCCGTCCCGTGCTGCGATCCAGCTAGAAACCCTCGGGCCACGAGGTGCTCCTGTCAGCTGGCCCCATAGCAGTAGCAAAGTTGATAGAGTTGGTAGAGAAACACAGATCAGGCCCTTGGTTCTTCCCCAGAGCAAAGGCGAAAGTCACAGCTTCCTTCTCCCTCACTGGGGCTCATGCTACCCTGCAGATTTTAGTCTCTTTCCCTAAGAGTGCGTCAAAGAAATGGTCTTCCTTCGTTGCAGCTAATTTGGCATCGAACCCTAGAAAGGGTCACTGAGGCCCAGAGCCAAAGTTTACTGGAAATACCATTGGCTCTCCCCGAAAAACGAACAGTCTTAGGCGGGGTTCGGGCCTTGGGAGCCTCATATTAAAATATGCAGTGGATGACTCTCCACTAAACTGGATGGACACTCGGCCCCAAGAGCTCTCCATCCAGAAGTGGTTTGGTAATTTGAGCCGCATTTGTCCAGACACCGCGCCCCACTCACTCAGGTCCTACCCCGCCGCCCACGCGATGTCCCGTTGTTTACACACACACACACACACACACACACACACGCGCGCGCGCGCGCAAGCAAGCGCGTGTAACTCCTACCTCGCCGCCATGCCCATCGAAGATCCCGAAGATGGACGGGTGCGTTTTGTTGGCCAGATCCGTAAGAACTTCGAAGCGGTCCTCCATGTGGTCTCTCCGGCCTTGGATAGAGTACACAGCCACGTTATGGCTCTTGAACTCCCAGGTCTTGGAAAACTCGGCCTCCAGCACGTCAAGCCCTCCAAGTCGATCGTTCTGCATGATCTCAGCCACCTTGCCCTTCACCATCTTCACGGCGTCCTGGCTGGACTTGACGATGGTCTTCACTTCGTCCGTGTGGAAGAAGTAACTCCACAGCGCCAAGCTAATGCACAGCAGGAAAAGCGTCTCGGGTCTCAGCAAGAAGTAGCGCATGATGCGACCCAGCAGAGAGAGCAAAGTCATTGTATCCTCTATCATTTATTATCACTAGAGCCCCAACCACTAGCAGCGACGCGCGCCCCGAAGGCTCGCCGGGTCCCGAGCACTGCAGGGACGGCCCGCGGGAGGGAGGCGGAGCAGCAGCCGAGGGTGGGGGAGCGGGCGCGCGGAAACCGAGCCGCAGCCGGGCAGGAGGCGGACGAGCAGGCTGCTCGAACCGGCACGGCGAGCACGGTCAGTTCCCTTTTGTCTCCCCGCCTCGGCGGCCCGGAGGCCCGCGCCCGCCGCCCGCGTCGCCTCCCCTCCCTGCGCCCTTTGTGAGACCGCAGCGACAGAGGCGGCGGCGGCGGCACAGCAGCAGCCGCGGTGCCAGAGGTGGGCGAGAGGAATCAAGTTAAAGTTCCGCGGGGCCGGTCCGCCGCGGTGAGCGGGCGTGTTCGGGGCGCCGGTGCCCGCGCAGCCCCTTTGGGGTGCCCTCGCGCGGCTCCAAGGAGCGATCGGCAGGTGAGGAGGCGCAGGGCACGAGAGCCCGGCGGGCGAGCGATGCGCGTCCCTTCAGTGGCCGCCGCTGGGGAGCGCAGGGACAGCCGAGGGCTCCGATTCCTTCACACACCCCGGGGGGGCCCAAGAGAATAAAAAGTTTTGCGGCAACCTGGGCAAAGGCGGGGAGACGCGAAGCCCAGCGACGCGGCACGATCGGCGCTGAGCCGCAGGCGCCCGGCCCGGCTCTGCCAGCCTCTCCCCAGCACCTCGCGGCTCGGTTCGGCTTGGCTCGGCTCCTCTCGGCTCCGCTCGCGCGCTCCTTCCAGGCGCCCCAGCACGCCGTGGCCACGCCTCGCACGCCCTCGCCCCTCCCCGTACCGCCCCGTACCGCCCCGTACCGCCCCTTACCGCCCGGAGAGCCGGATTCGAGAGCCTGAGGTGCTCCCACCGAGCTGTCAGAGGCTGAGGAAACTCGGCGGCTGCTGGCGCGCGCTGCCTGCCCTGGGTGGTCCAGGCGAACAGAAAGGGAGGGAAGGAGCGCCTCCCCCGCCTAACTCTTGCGATGATCGTTCCTACATTTTGTACGGACTCCTGAGACAATATAATAGTACTCATACTTGAATAAGCTTTGGTTTGAGGGGGAGCCACTGCTTCTCGTTGGCAAGCAGAGAGCCGCACGTGAGTGCCCCCCCCTCCGGCGACTGCAAGGTAGTGCCGTCCCCGCCTCGCGGAGTGTAAGGCAAGCGAGAAGGGACGCACTTCTACCGATTCGCCAAACAAGGAGGAGAGGATCCGGCCGCAGGCAATGCCTCGGCGTTCCACAACACATGCCTGCCGGGATCTCCCGAGAGGCCGAGAGAGAGCTTGGGGCCTAGCACCCGTCTAGCCTAGAACCACAGAAAGGGGGAAATCAGAGCCACATTCAGATGTGCTCTAGTGATAATCTCCCGAGTGCGCGGAAGGGCTGGCCTCTCTGGGAATGGCCACCCTCCCTTGGAACGGGATTCAATAGCCAGCGAGACCTTTCCTGGTCGCAGCCCTTCCCAGGGAGACCCGGGCTTCCGAGTAGGACGTTGGGTGCTACTGACCATGCCGCGGGGCGAAGGCTCTGACTGCCTTTCACGTTGAAGCAACTAAGTAGCGGCCTCCTGCCTCCTCAATCACGGTAGAAGGTGAAGTGGGGGCGGGGGTCCGGTAAGACGAGGAGACCGCCGCAGAGGAGCGCGGGCTCCTAGAAGCCGTCAAATGTAGGCAGGCGTCGGTGGGATCAGTGCAAGAAAAGAAAAATGCCCCGGCACCCGAAAAAAAGAAAAGAAAAATGCACGAATCGGCCAGCTGTAAAGGAAAATATTGCCTCTCGCTACCCCTGTCCAGGAAGAAGAGTGCTGATCTCGCCTGATCCCAGCCAAGCCGGTTTCTGTCCCGCCAAGCTCTTCTGCTTTGGTGTGACCCTGATTTCTTTATTAACAATACAAAAGTACTGGGAGGAAATACACCGTAATGTTCACAGTGGTTAACTATACTAGAATTCACTTTTCCAGAAAGGTATGGTTTTGTATCATAACAAAAAAGAAATTTAAGTATTTAAAATGCATATACAATATGATCCCTATAACATAAATATGTGTAGTAAAGATGGGAAGGAAATATGAAGAATATGTTAACTGTGCTATTTTTGAAAACTAGGATATGTTATTCTGCTCTGCTTTACACTTTTCAATATTTTTCACCTGGTAGAGAAAATAGAGTAAGATAAATTAGGTCATTCTGTGCAATGGCCAAGAGGTTTGAAATCAGATAATGATTTCAAAAGCCCTTAGGAACTATATAGAAATGTAATGCATCAGTGTAATTACGAAGTCAAGTTGGCAATATTTCTTACTGTAAATTATCAAATCACTTTTGTGTATTAGTCTTTCTGTATATAAAACTTTTTTTCCATAGCTAAACTGCTAAAGATTTCAGAACTACAAGTCAGAGTAAGCCCTAGGGTCGCAATAAAATTCCAAATCCATTCAGTCTGTCCACCATATTACTGTTGGGATGACTGCAGAGCACACACTCTTGAGGTGCATGACTTCTTCCCCCCGCAACTACAAAAAAAGATTTGCCACACTTTTCTCTCCGGAGATTAATTACTAAGGTTTGACTTGATGAATTAAGTCAAAATATCCTGCAGATTCTGTGGAGATATGCTTTGACATTTACATCTAAGCAGTTCATCTGTGTGAAAATCAATAAAATTTTTTTTCAAGCAGGCCCTATAAGCATTTTCCTATTTCTATTAAAAATTTCATGTTGTTTAGTTGGTAATCTTTAGAATGCCTAAATAAGCATGTTATACTTTCCTGTAAATTTTAATATATTAGAGAAATAAGGGACTTTCCGTAATCACAAACTTGTATATTCCTTGAGACTATGAAAGCTTTTTCATGTATAGCGATTTTTTCCATTCTCGTAACAGTCCTCTGAGGAGCCTATCTCAGTGGATAAATATGAGAAAAGGAAAGAATAGAGATGTTAAATGAATATTGTAACTCAGCAGTAAGAAGCTGGAAACTGAATTCTTCTGCGCACCAGTTCAGATACTCTAGAATCCATTGATTGCCCTGTGGTACTGAGATGATTAATATAATTTTTATACTTCTCTAATAATACTTTAGTGTTACAGTAATCTCAAATACGGTAAATATTTTACAGTAATCTCAAAAAGAATACATGGATTCTTACTCCATAATTCTAATTTTAGCCTTTGGGATAAGCACTGGACAGTGAGTTTTCTCTCACCCATTGAGAATACCTATGTGGCATAAAACAGGTACAAATAAACTATCCGTTGCCTCTGCACAAATTCCTAAAAGATGTATTGCTAAAGTGAAACGATGTCTGAGTTTCCCAGGGAGGAATTTTTATATTATATATATATATTCTACTATTACAAGTAGTATGGGAATGTTCACAGAACTCACGGTTTTCAGGAGGTACAATAATGGTACAATAGTTTCCAGATAAATACCATGTTTCTACTATCATGTAACTCAGGTCACCCTTGCAGGTATATAAAGAACATAAGTAGATAGCTATTAAAATAATTAATTCTCAGAAAAAGCTTTCGTAGTTGTAGCTCTTAGGCTTAAGAAATTTCTAAATATAACTTAATAGCTTGGTATGGTGGTGCATTTCTGTAATCAGCATTCTGGGAGGCTGAGGCAGGAAGATCCCAAGTTTCAGCCCAGCCAGGGAACTCAAGAGATTTAGTGAGACCCTATCTCAAAATAAAAACATAAAAAGGGGTAGAGATGCAGCCCTGGGTTCAATCCTCAGTACTAAAAAAGTAAATAAATCAATAAATCTGTTTTTCAACATCATGCTCCATGATATCCTCACCTATTTTTGGTTTTGCCACCTTACACAAAGTTATAAAAATCAAATATATCATCCAAGCTTCTGGATGATGAATATGATAAAAATCTCCTCAAATAAAACTTTTATATGTATAGAAGTTCTCTGCACATGTTTAAATTTCCCAATCATCAATTTTAGTTGTATTAGATTGTTCCTGCCATTTGTATAAAATTATATACTGGGTATTGGGTAGAGCTCTTTTAATAATGTTCTACTATACTAGGGGAATACTATATATGTATAATCTTTTAAATTATACATATAAAAGTGTATATCCAGCTGGTCTAGTGGTATACACCTGTAATCCCCAGTGCTTTAGGAGGCTGAGGCAGGAGGAGGATCACAAATTCGAGCCTGGCCAGAACAAATTAGTGAGACCCTGTTTTAAAAAATGAAAACGGCTGGAGAACCTCAGTGTGAAAGCCCTGTGTTCAATCCAGGTACAAAAATTTTTTAAAGTACGTGCAAGTAACCATGAATACTATACCCATGAAACTACCATCCAACTAAAAAACTGATCTGTGACCGAGATCTTTCTATGAGCCCAGGATTTCTTTCTATTTCTCACCTCCTATCTGTCCTTCACAGTTTACTCACTATCCTGAATTTTGTGTATCATTCCCTTGTGTATTTAAAAAATAACTTCATAGGTCTGTATCCATAAATAATGTATTTTTAATTTTATTTTCTAAGCCTTATGAAAACGATATGATCCTTTAGTATTTTTTTGCACTTTCTATTATATTATTCTTACACTGTGCCTGTGACTGTTAAATCATCACTGCATTGCTTGCAAAGTCATGTTTCAGTTGCTGGTCTCCAGCCATGGTTGGGCTATGAGGAACTCCTTAAAAGTCTACCCATGACTGGATCCTGCCATATTCCATATAGCTGCACCTCAATCATTTTTACTGCTATGTAATATTCCATTGTTTCACTGTTCCATAATTAATGTATTCATCTTTTTGTTTTTATTTTTTTAAATTTTATTTCATTGGCACATTTTTAGATATACATAAGATTCATCATAGAAAATTTGTACCTATACATGATATATCTTGCTGCTTCTATTTTTTCCCATTCTCCTCCCCTCCCTTCAACCCCTCTTCTCTTCCTTGTTTACAAAAGCTTTGTTTCCTTTTTTTGCTTCTATTCTGTTTTTTTTTCTTGTCCCTCCCTTCCTGTCCTCTTACCCCCTCCCTTGTTCTCTTTCTCATTTGAACATTTTCTTCCCTTTTCCCAGTATATATTGTATATTTGCGTGCTTATTTTCACTTTCAGTTTCCACACCAGAGAAATAATGCAGTGATGTAAACACGTGTGTCTGATTTATTTCAGTTAAGAGTATGGTCTCAAGGTATATCAATGTATTCATCTTCTTTTACCTTTTTTTAGTGGGGGTGTTGGGGATTGAACTCAGGGCCTTACACTTACTAGACAGGCACTCTACCACTGAGCTAAATCCCCAAGCCCTCATCTTCTACAGGTGTTTAAATTTCCAATTTTTTATTATTATGATCAATGATTACATGAACTCTTTTTGTACTATCTCTTGATGCTCATATGCAAAAGTTTCTCTGGGGAATAAGAATCAAATTGAAGAATAGTAGAGCATGAAAATGTTCAGTTTTACAATTTAGAGCCAAATTGTTTGTGAAAATATGTTATTCCCATGGGTACCCCCACCAACAATGTGATCAAACCTCCTTAGAGCAGGAGACCATATAAATACTATCTTAAAAGTGATTTTCAATATTGGTTCTTTCAGTAATGGTTAAACATGATCATGACTATTGAACCATATTACATTGTCAGTGCTTCTCATAAAATATTTCCAGATATAAAATTTAATAATAAATTCTTAGTTTTAAATGCTCTGAAAGTGAAAAAATACATGTTTATTAGTACAGCTAAGAAAAGAAATTCATCATTTTAAATAAGTACAGAACTATACAATAGTATGTCAATTTGGACTTATTTTAATACCTCAGGTATTTTGTCAAATGAACTAAAGGGATAGACCCCAGTTATGTTGGGGTATGATATAATTCCATTTCCCTGAAATCCAAAAGCTCAGGATTATTTTCTACAACCCAAGTTTTTATATTAATTACAAAGATATATCAAGAATAGTTGTTTTCTCAGTAAAACTGTCACAACAAATCTGTTTACTTAAACCACACTTATCCTAAGAATCCTTTATCTAATCACACTAGGTCTCTCTCTGATAATCTTCAAAGAAATTTCTTGAATACTAATCTACAGCATTTCCTAAATTTTCATATCCTCATTAACGCAAATATTCTAGCCAACTTATAATGTGAAGAATTGTAAATAGTTGAATAATTGTTTTGTAGTGGGTCCAGTGATGACAAGAAATAGCACAGATGGGAATAAAAAAATCTGTATGTCTGTCTATAAGAGGTAGGAATTTTTTTTTTCTTTAAAGCAATTCAAAAACAAAACCAAAAAAATAGCCTCAAGAATACTACTGTTAGTAGTCTAGCAAAACAATTAAGAATTGGAAACTTCATATCCATTCGTATTGCACCAAAATAGACTAATGTTAATATCCTATTCTTATACACAGATTCTTCTGAAAGCTTCTCTGCACATTCTTCAGTTTTCCCGTGTTCCCCAAATGACTTCCACTGCAAACGTTTATGCTGAGGGGCACTGGTCCAAAGACAAGATTAGGAGTCTGTATAGTTCAAAATAAGATTCTTCATACAATTTTTCTGTCTTGTTTTTTTTTCCTTTTGGTGGGGTGATTAATAGGTCTGCCCCAAAGTAGAAAACTAGTCATATAGGATATAACTTGAGGATTGATTCCTATATATGACATTTCATGTAAAGGTTATTATAACAAAAAATTATGTGATGTAATACTACACAGAGGCTAAAGTAAGACATAGGTCTC
The DNA here is from genome assembly GCA_004026905.1 of Hystrix cristata. Classification (NCBI taxonomy): domain Eukaryota; kingdom Metazoa; phylum Chordata; class Mammalia; order Rodentia; family Hystricidae; genus Hystrix; species Hystrix cristata. Next base: position 52,763 of record PVJO010010042.1, read on the forward strand.
ATTTCTGTGGTGTTCTCTAGTGAGTTCCTCGTTCCTGCCTCTTAGGTCTCCTCAGTAATGTCAGCATTGATTCATTGCTGCTTGACTCCAGGTTGCCTATATGATAATTTCTTACAATGTGGTCACAACTGTTAACCTATCACTGCATTGCTTGTAAAGTCATATTTCAATTGTTGGTCTCCAGCCATTCTTGGGCTATGAGGAACCCCTTAAAAGCCTCCCCACTTCTTTCCACATTCCTCCCAAACTGTTATACATCCACAAATATTTCCCAAGTGATATCATAACTTTAAAGTCTTTCAATCATCAGAAAGACCCCCATAACTATCCTCAAAAAAAAGACTCTCTGGACCATGTGTGCCCTTGTACATCTCATGCAAGATTGACCATATGGCTTAAATTCTCCTCTTGAGACTAAATGCTATAAATTCTAGGATTCTAAACAGGCACTAGTCAAGTCAAGTATAACAAATAACGCACTGAATTCTAATTATCTATGACTTCTACTTCCCAATTTTTTTCTTGGTCATGAACCAATGACCCGCATAGTCCTGTTGTGACCTTCTTACTATGTGAAAACTACTTAATTACCTTATTTATACTTTATTATTACCTTATTATTCTTACCTTATTATTCTCTCTATTATGTAATTCTTCTAATACATTTAGCCAGTGATGTGCTAATAAAAATTCAGAAGAAATGGATACATTTCTAGATACGTATGAACTACCAAAGCTGAATTAAGAAGATATAAAAATCTTAAATAACCTAGTATCAGTCAATGAAATTGAAGAAGCAATAAAAAATTTTAAAAAGTAACCAACAAATAATTAAAAAATAAAAAAATTTCTTTAAAAAACTATCAGGGCTGGGGATTTAGCTCAGCAGTGCTTGCCTAGCAAGTGCAAGGCCCTGAGTTCAATCCCCAGTACAAAAAAAAAAAAAAAACCTACCAACTAAGAAAAGCCGCAGTCCTGATAGATTCACTGCTGAATTCTGCAAGAACTTTAGAGAAGATCTAACACCAATACTCCTCAAACTCTTTAATGAAATTGAAAGAAAAGCAGCGCCCCCAAAGTCATTCCTAGAATCAAGCGTTATCCCTATTCCCAAACCAAAAAAAAGGACCCATCCAAAAAAGAGAAGTACAGGCCAGTCTCTGTAATGAACACAGAGGCAAAAATTCTCGACAAGGTACTGGCAAACAATGCAGCAAATCATCAAAAAGATACATCATGACCAAGTAAGATTCATTCCAGGTATGCAGGGATGGTTCAACATACATAAACCAATAACTAATACACCACATAAACAGAATCAAGGACAAAAAAAATCACAAGATCATCCCAATAGACACAGAAAAAGCATTTGACAAAATCCAACATTCGTTCATGATTAAAAAAAAAAAAACCCACCAAAAAAAACAGGTATTTCAGAGCCAGGCATGGTGGTGCACACCTGTAATCTCAGCACTCGAGAGGCTGAGGCAGGAGGATCACTGGAAGTTCAAGGGCAGCCTGGGCTATATAGTGAGTTGAAGGCCAGCCTCAACTACATAGAAAGACTCTTAAAAAAAAAAAAGAAAAAAAGGTATTTCAGTCTGATAAAAGCCATCCATGACATCTGTGCCAATGGCCAACATCACACTAAATGTAGAGAGGCTGAGAGCTTTCCCTCTAAAATCAGGAACAAGTGCTCACTTCAGCAGCACATATACTAAAATCAGGAACAAGACAAGGATGTCTGCTATCACCACTTCTGTCCAGTATAGTTCTTAAAACATTAGCCAGAGCAATTAGACAACAGAAAAAATAAAAGGGACATGGGTAGGAAAGGAAGAAGTTAAATTATCATTATTTGCCAATGACATGATCTCCTACATATAAGACCCTAAAATCTCTACCAAAAGACTCTTCTAATTAACAACCAAGTTCAGTAGCATAGCAGGATACAAAGTCAACACTCAAAAATCAATACCATTCCTGCACACCAATAATAAACTCTATAAGAGAGAAATTAAGGAAATAATACCTTTCACAATAGCATCAAGAAAAATAAAATACATAGGAATTAACCTAAGCAAAAAAATAAAAGACCACTACAGTGAAAATTACAGTACTTCAAAAAAGAAGATTAAAGAAGACGTCCCCTGTTCCTGGATAGGCAGAATCAATATAGTCTAACACATACTTCCAAAACTATTACACAGATTTAATACAATCCCAGTCAAAACACTAATGGCATTTCTCACAAAACTAGAGAAAGCAATCCTAAAATTCATGTGGAACTAGAAGAGACCTAGAATAACAAAAGCAATTCTGGGCAACAAGGACAATGCAGGGGGTACCACATCCCACACTTCAAATTATACTATAAAGCAACAGTGACAAAAACAGCATGGCATTGAAAACAAAACAAAACAAAACCCAGACTTGTAGCTCAATGCCACAAAATAGAGGATGCAGAAACAACTCCAGGTACACTCAGCTACCTCATCCTTGGGCCAAATATTTTCACTAGAAGGAAAATAGCCTTTTTAACAAATGGCTCTGGGAAAACTGGCTTCACACATTGTGGTGGTTGATTGATTCTGTCAACTTGAGCAAGAGAAAATCAACTAAACTGACTCAGCAATTCCACACCCTTGGGTGTGGAAGACCCATCCTGGGGCGGCTTGTCACCTGGATGGTATAAAGGGGAAATGAAGAAGTATGGATCTGCTTCAGTTTCTTCAGAGGAGCTCCAGTCTTCACCTTGGATGTCATCTCCTGGCTTCCAGCACACTCCAGCTTCTGACACAGACCCTCAGCCTTCCAGCAGAGATTCTTCAGCCTTCCATCGCAGACCCATCGGCTGGCTGGTGCGGACTCGCACGAGACACAGCAGTGACCTCCGGGCCTTAGACTGGATCTTTCAGCTCTCCAGTGTGCAGATAGATAGACCCTCTGCCTCTTCCACATCCAACTTTGTGGGCAGCCATCATAAACTAATCTGTAAATTCTTATATATTTCATATATCTTCTATCTGTTTCTCTAGTAAATACTGACTGATACACACATGCGAAAGATTCAATCTAGACTCATATTTCTCACCATGCACTAAACTCAAAATGGATTAAAGATCTAAATATGAAAACAGAAACAATCTGCTGGAAGATAAAATAGATAAACCTCTTGAAGACAGAGGTGGAGGCAAAGACTTTATGAACAAAACATGGTTGCACAAAAAATAATAGCAAGAATCAACAAATGGGATAACATCAAATTAAAAAGCATCTGCACAGCAAAGGAAACCACAAATAGAGTGACGAGACAACCTACAGAATGGGAAAAAAAATTCTGCTAGCTGTTCCTCAGACAGAGGACTAGTATCTAAAATGTATCAAACTCGAAAAATTATCCCCCCCCCGAATTTAGAGACCCAATCCAAAAATGGGCATCCGAAATGAATAGACACTTCTCAGCCTATAAATACATAAAAAAGTGTTCAACATTACTGGTCATTCGAGAAATACAAATTAAAACAACACTGAGATTCCATTTCACTCCAGAAAGCATGGCCATCTCCGAGAAATCAAACGATAACAAATTCTGGAGAGGCTTCAGGGGAAAAGGAGCACTTCTTCAGTTTCGGTGGGAGTATAAACTGGTTCACCTACTACACAAATCAGTATGGAAGGTTCTCAGAACATTAAAAGCAATTCCATTTGACTCAGTGATTCCCCTTTCAAATATCTTCCAGAGAGAGTTAAAGATGTCATATTATAGAGATATATGTATACCCATGTTTATAGCAGCACAATTCATAACAGCTAAATCTTGGAAGCAGCCTATATGTCCATCAACAATTAAACAGGTAAAGAAAATGTGGTATTTATACACAATGGAGAACTACACTGTCATAAAGAAGGATAAACTTGAGTCAAGGAAAATGGATATACCTTGAGACCATAATGTTAAGTGAAGTAAATCAGGCACACGAGCTTAAATATTGCATGGTTTCTCTTATATGAGAAACCCAGTAGGTAAATGAAGTGCAAAATACAAGACCAACTACAATAAAGAGAGTGGGAGGGGGAGCTATTGTAATTCAGCATGATTAATGTATCTAAAAGTGCACCTTGAGTATGTATAATTGTCTTATGTGTCTTACATGTTTTTAGCCTGTTAATTTGGCCTGTTGATCCATGTTTATGATGAAGACTTATAAAAGAAATGATGCTAGCACAGAAAAAAAATGGGAGTGGAGGAGAAGGGGATAAAAAGTAATCTACATGTGTTATGTACATGTACCAGTTCCCCACAATGAATGTAATCATTATGTACTGCAAACATGCGCTAGTAAATAAATTAAAAAGTCAAGATGGTAAATTTCATGTAGTTTTTTGGGGAGGTGTTCTGGGGATTGAACTCAGGGCCTTCCACTTGCTAGGCAAGTGTTCTGCCACTTGAGCTAAATCCCAACCCCTCGTGTGTTGTTGCTACAATTAAATGATTAAAACTTGCTGCTGGCAGCTTCAGTATTTCCCATTAATAAACTAATTTTGGGTTCTTTTTGAAAGAAGGTTTGGGCCTAATCAACGCTCATTCATGTACTTATAATGTCAGATCCATATATATTTACCTTGAAAGAGACCGATCACGTCTGGAATTAGTGCTGGCACACTAGTGAATCTGTGAAAATTCAAACCAAATCCAATGAGATTTTAGCATCAAAGTGTCCATAAAAGCATTAGGCCTCAAAGTTTGTAGCATCCAAATATGATACGGCTGCATTTAGGACAGGCATTGAAGTCATAGTTATACTTTTAGAAAGAGAAAGCTGTAATCAGACATAAGTATAAAATATCACTCCATTGTACTTGTAAACACTATCTGTAACAATGTCTTTAGATAAGAATCCATGCTTGCTGTATCCAGCCAGAAGTTGAAGAAAAGGCCTGATTGCTGTGATTATATGTCTAAATCTAATTTTAAAATATCTGTAACTTACAGCAGATTTATATCTCATGGTCTGGGAGCTTAAGAGAATAAATACATTCTTATTTGGCATTCATCCCCAAGATTAACAGTTGCTGAACAATAGAGGCTCATCGCTTACAATGATGATTCTCATGGGAGGAATGAGGAAGGAGGAAAGAAAAACAGATATATGAGAATTAGATGGAAGGAAGGAGATAGGTTTGACAAGGCCTCCTCTAAAGACTCTTTTTAAAAATTTAAAAGAAATACAAATGTGACACGAGTTTAAAAAAAATCTATTTAGAGTTTTTTGTGATTTGTTTTCTTTTAGAAATACAGTGCAAATGTAACAGATTGAGTTAAAAAGAAATCAATCCATTTGATTTTATTGTTGTTTCTTTGTAGTACTGGGGATTGAATCCAGGGCTTCATGCATGCTATACAAGTACTTTACCACCCATCAACCCTAACCCTTTTTGAGACTGGGTCTTCCTAAGTAGCCAGCACTGGCCTCAAACTTGAGATCCTCCTACTTCGGATTTCCAAGTAGTAGGGATCACTAAACTAACATGCCCAGCTGTTGTTTTTTGTTGCTGTTGTTGTTTTGTTTTGTTTTTTGTTTTTGTTTTTGTTTGGTTTGGTTTTTAATTTTTAAATTTGACTGTTTTACTTTTGTAGCTTTGGAAGGGAAAAAAAAGTGAGAAAGTAATTTTCTCTTTCTTCTCATTCCTTAGGCTCTAGATATCTTTGTTCCCCTGCCCCAGGAGGGCACTAACAGCTTATTTGGTGGTATTGAGGTTGTTCATTACCTCATTTTGATTTGGAAAGTCTGTACCTATGGGAGAGGAAGAGCTGGAATTAGGAGTAGGATGGAGAGTTTTCAGAGAAGAGGAACCCCAAAGAGCACCTGAGGGCTCTGTGAATTCTTGAAGACTGACCACCCTGTTCGTGACTTGGGAACCCAAGCCAGATTCTAGGGAACAACAGCAGTAGATGCCACCATCAGAGAACGCCTATTACGTCTGAGTATGGCTGAGTGTTAGAGGCCCAGGCAAAGAGCCAGGCAAGTCCACTAGATGGCTCCAAGAAAACGCTTCCTGGGTTTGGGGCTTTAGTTCAGTGATAGAGCATTTGCCTACTGGCGTGAGTTCGACCCCAGGGAACTCCCCGCCTCCCCAAAAAACAAAACAAAAAGGAAATGCCTCCCTAAGATCCTGGTCAACGGGACATGACTGCTTTAAAATTGTTGCAGCCTCCCAAGAATTTAAAATTTTTGGAGATCCTACCTTACATCACATCAAAACGTATTGAAATGCACCATGTCTCACAAAATTTCTTTGGAAAATATAATCTTTTGAGTTTTTATAATTTCGCTTTTGACATTATTTTTCTATGTCTAACTCATTTATGTTTGGATTTAATATCTGAGAAAAATATTGTGCCCATTATAAACATTTTTGAACATCTAATTGTTATCAAATGTGATAATTTTTTAAATACTAAGTTTAGTGTCTGCTACAAAAGACCAGCAAACTGCATATTATTATATATAAAGCAATAGGAACTCTATTAGTTTTTTTGGTGGTCAGAAACTGATGGTTTGAGCAATTTATTTTCTAACATGTATATTTTATTTATCATATTTAGATTTTTCACTGCATTACATTGCATTTTAGGAAGTGCTTAGGCATTTACCAATGGCCATCACAGATTTTTCCATTTAAAATGATAACAGATAGGAACCCATTAGTGCTTGTTACATATAACATGTAATATTTCAGGCGGGGATTACTCTTGTTCAGAAGAAGATACCTTTTTATAACTGAGTGCTATGCTGTAGGTCAGATCCCATGCTGGAAAAAGGAGACATTGTGAGCACTGCAGTAGGTGTGGGGTGCTTCATGAGAATCTGAGAGGAGAGGATTTCAGCGAGGAGGAAGAGCAGAAAGCTGAGGGGACCATGACTGAGATATGGGGGCTAGGGACGCTGTGTTGGGAGTCACAGTGTAACCTTTATTGAACAGCCATTTGCACTTGTCTTTTGCTGAAGTGTCCTTGGGACTCCACAAGACTGGGTTCCCTCCATATTACCATGAGAGCTCTTTACCAAATAACTTACTTTCTGGAGTTTTAGAACAAATCGAAGATACAGACATGGCAATTTATCAACTACTGAGTAACTTCATAACAAATTCTTAGCAATCCATTTATGAAAGATCTTTTCTAACAATGCATGTAAAAAGTAAACATCAGTTCAGAAGATATTTTTCTATTTCTCATGGTCTCAATCCTTTTCACCATCTCTGCATGTAGTAGGGGCTATGATACATCCCCAGGAGTCTCTGGCTGCTTGGAGCGCTTCTCCTCTAGGCAGCAGGCCCCATGGCTGACAACGACATCTTAAATTGGGTGGAGGATTGGGGATGTACCTCAGCAAAAGAGCACTTGCCTAGCATGTTCAAGGCTGTGGGTTTGGTCCTCAGCGCTGAGAAAAAAAGAAGGGTAAAGGGGCTGGGCTGCAGGGTAGAAGATGCAGAGACAGATCCCTGAGTAATTCCTATACAGCTCTGGGGCCACAAGACTGCACTCTCCAACTTCAATCCCCTCGCAGTTGGCTGAGGGCCCACGTTACAATCCATCTCAGAGTTTATGCTGAGGTCAGGTGTCTTATCTGCTGTTCCCAGCCATTTAAGAGTGCTGCAGGGAGAAGTACCAAGAAAGGCTTGGTCCTGGGAGACATGGGACTTCTCTGATACATAACTGTCACTCATGGACTCCCTGACAGCTTTGCTAAACCTTCCCTAGACTGCTCAGTCTGGGCCATTGCTACTTCACCTTCCTTCCCAGTTTCCTTCATTCAGAGTCAGGCTAGGTCACCGCTTGCAGGCTTTCCCGGCCTGAATCCCTTCCACCCCATTTTCTCACACAGGTGTTTCCCCTAATAAAATCTTTTCATGCTGAATCTTATTTTGGCAGCTGACTCAAAAGACCCAGAATAACACACTTTCTAAATTGAGAGCCACTGATTTAGATTCTCTTTACTTAGAATGTTTGGCACTGCCTCAGAAATAGAAAGCTTATAATAGTCAGTTGTGACTGTTCTTCAGAATATTCCCATAGCCAGCTGGCTGCTTTTCTATGAAGTTATCTGGTACTCTTTACAATTTGCCCTCAGAATAAGCTCTTCCAAACTTAACTCCTCAGCTTTCATTCAGCTAAATGGGTAATTATTCTCTAAATGGTACCATACCCACAAAACCAAAAAAAAAAAAAAAAAGCAATTGGTTTCTTCCATACTCTTTATCTAATTAAAACAATGAAAAACGTGATTATTTTCAATTGTATTTTTGTCCATTTGAGATTTTTTTTTAAACAAAACCAAATATATCTCTAGATTCTGAAGTACTGTTTGCTGATGTGGTGATTCTTACTCTTTAGTAGGTTCAGACCTCCAGGATAGGCCTCGGCATACACCCAGAAAATGACATAGGCATAGACACAGTTTTACACAAAAACCCTAAATTAAGGGTCTCTCTAGTCTGAGGATGTCCTAGTTGCTATTCTTAATTTAAAATATTTTGCTTCCTACTCTGAGCCGCTTTTGAAAAGGGAAAGTCAAATTTGTCCACTTTGATCTTTGGAATCCATATGTAAGTAAATGTAACACAGAAGTTAAACCCAGGCAAGGTGGCATGGACCTGTAATCCCAGCACTCAGGAGGCTGAGACAGGAGGATCACCATGAGTTTGAGGTCTGCGTGGGCTACATAGCTCAAAGCCAGCCTGGAATACAAAGCAACCCTTTGTCAAAAATAAATAAATAAATAAATAAATAAATAAACTAAAAGTAAACTAAAATAAAATAAAACATGATACAACACACAGGTGTAAGTCAACATAACAACATAAATACTTATGTTTAACTATGATACTATGTTTTCATATAACTTGCCTGAAGCAGAGTTTATGAAGGAAGGTGTAGAAGTTAATGGGGGAATGTGGAGCATGAGCTCTGGAGTTAATTTCTTGGGTTCGAATTCCACATTGCTATTCCTTAAACGCACCGAGTACTATCATATCTCAGAATCTTTCTCTTGCTACTCCCTCTCCCAAGACAGCCCTTCCTTCAGATGTCTGCTTAGCTCATTCCTTTATTTCTTTGTCATTCTCAAGCGACCTTGTCAGAGAAGCCTTCCCTAGAGGTACCGGCTCTCCATTTTTTCTCTAACCCTGACTCTACTTTGTATTTCTGCACAGACTTTATCATCACCTAACATATCATTCACCAGATAATTTATTTTGTGTCCTTCTGTAAGGATATAAACCCTACATAAGCAAAACTTTCCACATACATATACAAATACACCATCAATCTCATGCTAGAATAGTGCCCTACTCCATCATAGATGCTTAATAAATATTTGTTAAATATACTGTAGAACCTTCAGAAAATATATATTTTGGAATGTTTGTAGAAAGTGAAGACTACTTATACAGAATTTTAAATTACTTTTAACTAATAGTGTGGTATTCATCTGATAATAAGCTTGTTAAATGACTTTTCAAAGCAGATACAGTGGTACCTCAGTTCACAAACTTAATTTGTTCCACGATTTTGGAAAAGGTGGCCACGTTTGTTTTTGCACGGGAAGATGGCCATGGTTGTGTTTGTCACCCGATGTAGAGTTTGCAAACAAAAGCAAAATTTTGCCAAACGCTTTGGTTTGCAAACCAAATTGTTCACAAGCAAAAGCCTTGGTGAACCAAGGTACCTCTGTACTTTCATCTGTAAAAGTAGAGTTTAAAAGTAGATATTGATTTAGTTATCTTGAAATTCAAATAAAACTTCCTTCAGTAAATATACCTGAAACTTCATAAATAATTACAGCTAATGCTTCAACTGTGCTTACTGCTCTTAAAGCCCGACATATGTTAATTGATTTCATCTTCTAATAGCCCTCCAGCACAGGCAGTAGTTATTATTCCCCTTTTGCAGATAAAGAAGCCAAGGCAGAGAAAGTTTGTAATGTACAAAAGGTCACACAGTTAACAGATGGCAGAGCCAGGATTCAAGAAGTCTGGCCTAGGTTCAAGATCTTGACATCTACTCTCGACAGCCTTTTTAGTAAATGAAAGAGGAACGCTGGAGTTTACAGTTGGGGAAATATGGATGTTTTCCATTACTTGCTCTTTCTACTTATAGTATGAACATAGCAATCCTGCAGTTATTTAAAGTACCCAAATGGTCTTTTCCAAAAATTCAAGAAAAAAGGTTAATTGCTTAAATCATATACAAGCTTAAAGCATTAGTAAGAAATTATCATCATCTGCCTCTTTTCTCCCCCCTCCTAAGCAGCTTTTTATAAACAGATTCCACCTGCACTGAATTTTCAAACTCACCCTCACAGTTCAGTTCAGGAATATATTTCCATAGTGAAAGCAATTAGCTTGTAAAATAGTTTTCTGGGAAAATGTAATAAAATCTTTATAGCTTTGTACACGGATAACTTCACCTGACCAGGAAAGTTTCTGAGGGAAGAATTCAGAACAAGCACACACAGGGACCACAGCTTTTCCATTCCTAGTTTGTGCTGCCCTGGCCAAAATGATAAAGACCTTTAGGGGAATCAGATTTCATTTTTAAGTAGACGTCACTTTTTTTTTCTGATGTTAGGTATCAATGAATTTGAGATGTGGCTTTAGTCTGACAATTACGTTGTACAGTATACTGGAATTTGGCCATAATCATTTGGGAAAACAACTTGGCAGTATTCCAAGTTTGAAAGGCAGGTGTGAAATAAATTTAAGGTTTACAGGTTGATGAATACCTGAGCCAGGCTCTCGGATGACCATTGTTCAACACTGAGCACCATGTGCCAGGAATCTGTGCAAACCTAGGCTGCAGATTTCAAATGCTTCTGCAAATAGCTAGTTGTGTATCCTGCCAATTTTGTTCCATTTTCTGGTGCAAGTGGCAGCTGTGCCAGTAAGTGTCTGTGGATTTGAGTGAATTGCATTACGTTCTTTTTTTACTCTAGTAATTTTGGATTTCGGGAAAGTGAAGGTGTTGAAAAGAGTTCACAGATTTTGAAATTTCCTATTAACATTTTTAAATAGCAAAGAGTTTGACATTTCTCCTGAAGCAGCTGCTTTAAGTCACTATTGATTGCCCTGACGTCTAGTTCTGGAAATAAACAGAAGTCCTATCTCACAAATGTTCAAACCACAGTTTAGCAAAGCTTCTCAGATAATGAGATCTATCCTTAGTTATCAAATAGCTAACCAAATCTTCTGCTTTATTGGCTAACGTCATTGAGCCTAACATCACTGATTATTCCATCTCACATCCTTTTGAGAGTAAGTACATATAAATGAATTCCAAACACATTTTTTTAAAAGTCATTTTCCATTATAACCCTCAGCCCATGGGGTGAATATTTATAGCTGGGTCCTAGCATTTCATTTCTCCTTTCTATTTAGGGGACTTATGAGCTTCAAGGAAATCTGATTCTGTCCCAGGCTCCTGAGATTGCACATGTAACTCAGACTAAGCCAATAAGAGCATTTTGGTGCCTGGCAGTTTGCAGGGTGAGATGTGGAAATGCGAGGCCTGAAACTACTGCAAATGATTTCACTACTATGAGGAAAACCAACCCAAAGAAGAAACCAACAAACGAGGAAGATGAAGTTAAGAAAATCACAGAGGAAAAAAAAACATATTGTTGAAGACATCAAAAACTTCTAGATCAAACTGCATGAAAACTCCCCTACATCTGGAATTCTCATTTACATGAACCAATGAGTTCCTTTTACTTGAGGTCTGAGTTATGGTATCTATTACTTATGATTTAAAACTTTCTAGTTATAGTTGTTTGCGAGGTGTAAAATGGTACCCAGAAGCAGTTTCTTAATATTGGAACCCTATCTGCCACATTTTATGAAGTAGGATACTTCTGGCTGCGAAGGACACAGTGTTTATCTGAAAGTGGCTTAAACGGTAAGGTTCAGGGCCACCAGCATGTACAATGTGAATGGTTCTCCCTAGAATTAATCTGCCCAGCAGTTTTGCTAAGGCTATTTACAATAGCATATGGTGAGAAGTTCAGAGGTAGTCCTGAATCAGGGTTGGTTAATTTAAGAGCTCAATGAGATCATTAAAGAATCTAGATTTTTCCATCTATTTGCTCTGTATCCTCAGTGGGTTAGTTGGTCTCTTGTAGTTCCAAGGTGGCTGGAAATATTTATTTTCGGAAGTTCCCTACAGACTTTTTGTCCCATCTCATTAACCAGAACAGGACCATGAATGGAAAACCTAGTGATACTTTTAAGAGCATAAGCAAAGTTTAACAAAAAATAACTTAAGAGATGACAAATAGAGGAAATAGAAAAATTATATAGGGGAGAAAAATTAAATTAAGCTAAAGAAAAAGGGAACTAGAGAGGAGAGGGCAACAAAAATAATTTCTCAAAAGGCATATATGTTTACTCACTATAAAAGTCACTCAAATATAAATGATACCTGTGAGAGAAATTAGGGAAATAACAGATTTCAGAGATACTTATTTATACAATAATTATTTAAGATTTTTAATACCATCAAAATGTCACTATAAAAATTACATTTGCCACATTGTCAGTTATTCTGCATTAAATTATTCCAACAATAATCAAATACATACTGTGGTTTCTGATGTATGGTTTTTCTTCAGTTCTATTATTTTCATTAGTATGGTAGATTTCCTGCTACCCTGGAATGGATTCTAGTAATGGAGAATTTGGCTTTGGCTTAATACTATGATTTTTCTAATGATGTGTTCTTAGCCTCCACTTATTCCAATATACCTCTGCTTTTCCATTATTTTGTTGTTTATAATGTCAATTTCAAACTTCGTTGGGGGGATAGGTCCAGTATAGAGAAATTTTCCCATTATTATTATGGTATATAATAATAACAATTGTATTATGGCTTCTCTTTGATATAACTCAGTTCATGTTTATAATCAAAAGTTTAATAACAACATAGTGCCACTTGTTTCTGGGGTACATTGTTTTCTGTCACATCCTCTACATTTATCTCTATTCAGTGAGGTTAAATTGACCCATATACTTTTGTGTTTGCATATGTTGAATAGATTCCAAGAGGCTGCAGTAATCTCAGGTACAATTTTTTCAATGATATTTTAAGTTGATGCCTCAACTAGAAAAAATTTTTAGATGGTGACTGTGACAGGCATCATCTAAAACAGTTCCTCAAAATCTTCTCTTCCTGGTATTCATGCACCTGAGTAGTGCTTTTCCTCTGAAAGTGGGCTGAACTCTGATTCACTACTAAAGAATAGAGTATGACAAAGATGGTGAGATGTCACTTCTGAGATTAGATTTCAAAGACTGTGGCTTGCATCTTGGGCTCTTCCTCTCATTCTGTCTGTCACTCTGGGAGAGGCCAGCTCATGTTCTGAGAACCCTGTGAAGAGTCCCACATGGTCAGAAGCTGAGGGAGGCCTTCAGCTTTGGTCACT